>BMAU01000172.1:0-279314 GCA_019973935.1 Trichonephila clavipes
ACTTTTATGAATAGCAGTGCAGAGAAGATCGTACCGGAAAGTAATATATATATGAGAGGGAATAGAGGTGTGGGAGGAAGGGAAGAAAAACTAGCCATATTCAAAAACGATGTATTTATTGATCTCACAAATAGCAACACTGATTCAAGTAGTTTAAACGAGAAGAGATGTTCTCAATATAAGTAAAAGCCGGATAAACAACGAGATGCACGAATTATGAGAAGATCCTCCTATTGTTGGATCAAATCTACTGTCCCAATTACCTTAACACTATTAAACTTTAGTGACCAATCGTAGCTTTAATTCTTTCAACTATCATATTTTTGAAATACGATATGAGATATTATAATACTTGATAATTAGCAATCTATTACATCTCCACATGTTCTCTGTCTAGCTAGAGAAATCCTAGGTTATATATAGTAGACCTAATTTGAATAATCAGGTTTTTTTCTGCAGAGGGTTGTCTGTGAATACACTCGACTTGATAGACCGAAGATTTCCCAAGAGGATTAATGAAGTTACGTGGATAGATCCGTTACATTTACATCCGAGGCATTTAACTCTTTCGCTGTGCGATACGTTTATATACGCCGATGGAATGCAAGAAGTTAATGTCGTATTGTTGCTTTAGCGTCAAAGTATCGTATTATTGAATTCAATATATTGTTATTGTATGGAAGAGGGTGGAACTTCATGCAAATTAGGATTGAATATTGGGTCGCAAATATTGAAAGTTTGAGAAGCACTGCCTATGATCAGCGTATCTGAAACTGTGAGGCGCGTCCCCTGGGGGAGGGATATCCCTACAAGGGTGGACGAGTACATCGAAAAGTCGAAAACAAGCTTTATTAAAAAAATATTAATTTACCGAAAGGAAGCAAAAAAAATAATACATTCTGACATAATAAAAAAATAAAATACACTGATATAATACACTTATAAATGTATCAGCACTGCGTCATGTATTTCACTATTAATTTATCAGTACTAAGTCAAGAACCAGCTTAATAATTACCAGTAACTCTATGGGTACGTCAGGAAATTATATACACATTTAATACTTATCGTGATAATTTGCACGGTTTTTAGTTAAAGTTGTATTCTAGATTTACATCAAATTTTAATATTAAGGAATTCGATAAATGATTATTGTATGTAAGGGAGGTGCGACGACAATTATGATTGAAAATTGGGTCTCTCTCGAGTATAGAAAGTTGGAGAAGCACTGCCTTGGATGATCTTTTGAGAAAATTAAAGTGGGAGCAACTTTGCCTGTATATATGACCATATTACAAGAAAAACCGTATAAGTGGTAGAGATGCAGAAATGTAGTTCCTTTAATTGATTAAACTCTTGCATATTTCTATTTAAGTTACTGTAAAATCTTACAATTAATTTGAATAATTTCTCTAGGATTCGCAGCAACTCGTAATGGATGTTAAGTATTTGATATTCATAATGGAACAAAATGAATTCTTTGTCGCTTTCGGAAGGTAGCGAGTTTCATAGATTAATAACTCTGGGAAGTTTAAATACATTTCTAGAAAATACGACTTTCGTCTTTACTCTCTGGATCTTCTCTTTTATTTATAATTACTAAGAAGTCTGAGAATACGTGCTTCAAACATTAGCAGTAACATTCTTTTAAAATGCGAAATTTAATTTTCTATCTTTTCGAGAATTTAGAATTTCCATTTAACGGTTTGTTTACTAACTGGCTTTAATTATTCAAAAGGCGGCTTTGCGCGAAAGTATGAAAGAATGCAAAATGGGTTTAAGTGAGTGTAATATTTACCTTTTAAAAGTAAATAAAATGACTAGAATTTCAATGTTTCTAAAATGTGACATTTACTCCAGAATATTAATATATGTGTATTTATAAATGCAATTGCTTGTAGTAGTTAAATATATAATGCATGTTAAATGTAAATCTATATTTGTGTTTTTATCTGTATACATAAAAATGGATGTTTGTATGTATAACCTCAGTTCACTCCAACATCTTTCTACCGATTACTATGAACATTGGCATGTATATGTATATTTTTATGGAGAAGGTTTTGGTTTTATGGAGAAGTAGCTATCCTCTTTGTTGAAGCTCCCCATCCGGTGGTGCTACAACATATCTACTTCTGCACCGTTCAGTCAATCACCAAGTTGCCAATAGGTTGCCAAAAATGATGGCAACTTGGCTCTATCACCAACTTTTTGCCATATTTCCATTAAGTCGCCATTATAATGCAAGGGGAACGGTGTTGCTTGCAAATATTACAACTTTAACATAAAATGTATACAATAGAAATTAATATTTACGTATCATACATTAAGATATAAATTATTTACACTACTTTAAGCGTTTATTTCACAAAATTTGTAATAATATGTTACGTTTTCTGAGCAGAGACCAGATTAGGAAGATATTTTCAAAAATTGACCCACACTGGAATGGCGGGGGTAATAGAAACAAAAAAAATCATTCTTATGAGTTATTAGGCGTACATACTTACAATTTAGCAAATGTGTTGTTTTTCCAGCTGAGATATGCAAAAAAACGTTTTTTGTTTAATTTGCAATTCCCTTAAAATAACTCATTAAGGACTTCTTTATTCTTCAATCTGTATTGTTTAATTTTTCAATTCACCCGTGCAAAGAACGGGTATACCATCTAGTTTTACTCTAAAGAAGAACATGCTTTTTTTATTGATATATTTCCTCTTTCTGATCTCTTTCAGATCTCCCACATCTTTCAAAATGGAGTGCCATCCACTTAATCAGCTACCATAGTAAGGTTGATGAAGATTATCCATTTGTTTGATCTACGGATGGAATCAAAATTAATAATCCTGTTGGGTTTGCATTCGTAAATTTTTATAATGGTATTGAAATTGAACATCACCAATTCAGAATTCGAGATGAACGTACTGTTTTTATTACCGAACTTTTAAGTATCAATTATAGGATAAAATGTATCATGCGGCATAAAGGTTATTCTAAATGTTTGATTTGTTCAGATTCTCTTTCTTCCTTAGAAACTCTTCAAAATATTTCACCTTGCAATAATATTCTTGTGGAAATTTTTTTAAAAATGTTAAAATTCTTAAGGAATAAATATTCTAGTGTTTTTTATGTTTGTTTGTGGCCACACTGGAATATTTGGAAACGAAAGGGCTGATTCCATGAGAAAGTCCGCAACCAAGCGGGAAATTGAAATTTTGGTTAATATTCCGAAATCGTTCTACAAGAAAAAAACTGAAGAAAACATTGTCTATCTCTGGAACACTCAATTAAAGAAATCGGCTCACTCTTATCTGACAAAGAAATTTATTCCAATCGTTTCACAAATACCATCTTGTGATAACATTTTTACAAACTATAAAACAACACAATTCTTTATTGGTCATGGTAATTTTAAAGTGTACCTCAATAGATTTAACCTTTGTCTTTCCAAGCTTTGTGACTATAATGTTGGAGTGGAACATTTTATCATTTTTTGTTCAAAATTTAAGAAAGAAAGAAAATGCTTGAAAGTCCAACTGTATGCTCTTTAATTTAACTGACCTCCTAATTTTTTTCAAATTGTTTCAAAAACTTCGTTCCCTTTATTTTGTATCTTCATAGATTTGATTTTATCATTTTTTACAAATTTTTCCTTTCTCTATTTTTGTAACTTCATTGTATTTGTTTTGTTTCGTACTGGCTTTATTTTATAATGTGCTTTTATCTTTGTAACATATTTGTTTTCAGATTGTGACGAAACGTACATTAAACTTTAATGCATTATTTACTATAGTGAATAATTAGTATTGAATAGTCTTTACGAGAGAGAGATATTTTAATTTTGAAAATAATTTTTATATGAAACATATTAAACATTTACATCATATTCTGTAACTGAAAGTGATTTATTTTGAATGGACTGATCAAAAGGAATGTGTGTTACTAAGTATTAAAGGATATGCTTCAAGAAGTATCTTTAAGAATACCTTCCAATAAGTAATAATAGTTTCGGAATGGAATGCTATGGACTGTGCAAAAGCATTTTTATATTTAATTCACAAGTTTTGAATAGATTGTGAAATGTTCGCTAGCCGAATAAAGATTTTACCCGGAAATAGACGGAGAAAGGATTTTCTAATCAGCCAATAAGATTTTATGTTCGCTGCCAAACTAATCCAAATTCCTGGCTTCCATCTCGGAAAGTGACACAATTCCAGTCGAGCATCTTTCCTAGGACCGATAAACAATTACACAATTTGTCTCTGAAAGTACTCAAGACAAACCGTCTGTGATATTCCTCCTCCATCTCGTATTGTATAAATTAATTAGAAATGCAGAATAGGGTGAATATTCTATCTTCCGTTTACGTTTATACTTCTTTAAATGAAATAGTATCGGTAGCGTCCTAACTTTCCTCCTGGTATCTAGATATCAGTTGATCGCTGAATATTTAAAAGGATGGATTCACTCCGGTGAATTATCAAAATTCTACTGATGACTTTTGGAAGCATCTTTTAGAAAATTACTTCCATTAGTTGCCTGGAGATATTGAGGGAAATTTCAATGGTATGCTGAATTGGTTTATTAAGAATCTGGCAAGCGACAGTTGCTATAAGGACTAAAAATGCTTCGAATGGTATTGAGTGTTCAAATAATTGAGTCCATTTAGATAAGAAATAGACGCAAATAAGATATTTTAGGAAATAAAATTTTGCTCACATATAGCTGGAAGTTATTTGAGCTTAATGATATCGACAGTTTTGGTATTGAAATCATATTCTGAAGTTGATTATAGTGATTATTCCTTCTGCAACATTCATTCAAGATACTAATGAGTTCAACTCTAGTGTTATGTTTCATTTAATTTAGATGCTACGTATGCGTGGGCGGAGGTGTATATCATAAAATCGCAATAGATATTTATAATTAGTTTTTTGGGAATCACAGATATAATTTGTTATCTGATGAAGGATGAACGAATGACAGCCATTTCTTCATGCGTTTCTTGAATTAATTGAAATGCAGTGAAGAATACTGAAAGTATTTTAATGATAAAATCTGTGAACGAAAATTTAAACGAAAGTAGTAATGATGGTATTTGTAACAAGGGAGTATTCTTATCGGGAAAATTACTATAATATAAAATTTCTGGATATAGTTCAGTGCCTCTCAAACTTTCAATACTTGCGACCCAATATTCAACAAAAATTTTAATCGCAACCCCCTCCATACAATAACAATGCATTGAATTCAAAAATACTATTCTTTGAAGCAAAAGCTACAACACAACTTTCATTTCTTAAGTGCCATATTCGTATATAAAGGTCTAGCTCAATCAAAGCGATAACTGCCCCGAACGTATATATACGTCTTTCCAAAGTATGCTCCTTTTGTGCACTGCTATCCATAAAATTATTCCGAAGCCTTTGGAATGCAATAAAAGGACATTGACAGCGTTCAAGTATTATTTACTTATTTCAGAAGATTTGCTTATTTATTCCTTTTCTAGACTTCCCTCCCCCCCGATACATCACATACTCACGTCTATGTCGAAAACTGTGGCATTCGCGAGTGACTCATGTAACTTTCAATCGGCAGTTAAGGAATTAATTATAAAACGTACGAATTATCAAGTTCAGTGTTAATTTTCTGTATATAATTTTACGCAAGACAAATCCATGGTGTCACTAAAGATTATTTACCTTGTCCTTAACATAATATTATTAAATTAATTATAAAATACATTGTGCAGTACTGAACATTTTATAAGTGTATAATATCAGTGTAAATGTGTATTTTATTTTTTTATTATATCAGAATGTATTTTATTTGCTTATTTTCCAGAAATTAAAAAAATTATAAAATAAGTTTTTGTTTTCAACTTTTCAATGTACTCGCACACCTCTCGTAGACTTATGACGTCTCTCTAAAGGAACGCCCCCAGTTTGAGAAACGCTGATATAGTTAGATTGGAAACAATTACTTAAAAAAAATTTGAATCGAAGGTAAAGATACATTGTGTTACGTTTTTACACAGATTCGGTTCGAGGGTTCTATGCTATTAGTCCCAAAGAGCAAAACTGTGCTTTATAAGAGCAAAGAAAATTTAGTATGGAAACACGACCATTAGAAATATAGCAGCAGGATTCTCAAAATAAATCCCAAGACTCTCATCTTCTACATCACTTATACTTAACTATCAGTGTCTAAAAATACAAATACGTAATGATTATGATTTTTTTTTGTAAGCACTCGTTTAATCGTATCAACTAATCACTAGTCTACTCTTCAACTGTCAAAACAGTATTAACTAAGTTTCGGTGAGGGACTCCTATTCATAAGCTGCGCGAATCTTTCTCGAAAGATCTGCGTACATCATAAATCGTGCTGTTAGTAGATTTCTCCAGTAAGTTCCAGAAGCATCCATTTGGTCACCAACTCGCGAAAAACGGTTGACACGAAATTAAAATGTAATGAACAGCGTTGATTTCACATATTATAATTTTTATCATAAAATAAATACTACAGAAAGTAATATTAATCTACTACACATCCACATACACATTATTTACTCTATTTTAAGCTCACAACCCACAATTTG
Source organism: Trichonephila clavipes (assembly GCA_019973935.1). Taxonomy (NCBI): domain Eukaryota; kingdom Metazoa; phylum Arthropoda; class Arachnida; order Araneae; family Nephilidae; genus Trichonephila; species Trichonephila clavipes. The sequence goes on from BMAU01000172.1 coordinate 6,602, forward strand.
TCACAATATATTATTGCGCATCAATATTGTTCATTTGAATATTATAAAAAAATTACTATCGAATTTTTATATGAAATTTTATGAAACAGTTGTACCATATCATTCAAAATATTAGGACTGATGATAAGATATCCTTAAAAATGTATATACTTTTTTTTTACATTTTAAAAAATAAAATTTAAACACTTCTAATGCTTTGTAAATTTTTTCTTTCACTTTCAAATGTTTACATTAAAGATAGATATACATTATGGATTGATTTGATTTACTTAATATCACTATTGGAAATGTATGAGGGTTACATTAAAACAAGCATTTTAATTTAACAGAAAATTCAACCATTTTCCGATGAAAATCTTTAAAAATAATAATATGAATCAAAATCTATTTCTTCTTTTTTTCAATCAACCTGAAAAAAATAGAAATATTATGTAAGAAAAAAGATATTGTGTAACATTAAATATTATTTGAATTTATATATATTTAAAGATATTTCCTATTCAAATATTATTTTTCCTAATATTTGATGAAAGATCTAAAGGATCTAATCCTTACCATTTAAAATACAAACTAAACACTAAGCCATATATCACATATGTATTTTCTCTTACATAATATTTCAGAAATAAAATTTTGAAAAGGGATTTACTTCAACAGGAAAATGTTTAATTAAAGTATCCGACTGCTTGTGATAAGTTGTTTTTTTTAAAAAAAAAAATTACATGTGGATATTTTTTTAATGGTTTTTGGATTTATTTAGTACATTTTAAGAATAAAAAGACTAAAATTACGAAGATAAAAGTAAATTATTATTATTAGAACGGAAAAAAAATGAGTAAAAATTTACAAAAAATTACATAAACGTGGTCCGCTCTGGACAAATAGTAAATAAACAAATTCTCAATTTTTCAATGTTGTTGTTTTACTTTGCTATTACTTATTGAAATAACCTGCATGATAAGGGATGTTTTAAGTTTTACAATAAGTAGAGGACTTTATTTTAGTTATTATATGAAATTGTTTTAAAAAACAGTGATTGTATTCACATAAAGAACTGTGCACATTTTGTAATAAAACAGTGATTGATAAATCTGAAGGTTAAAACACTTCTACTATTATACAAATTATGCACAAAAAAATTTCGGCAAATTATGTTAAAAACTTTTTGAGCAATCACTGTCCCCTTTTGAGCATTTAAAAACACACACACATAAATTTGTTTCGAGTAAAAGATATTTTAAAGTTCGACATTTTATGTAAAGTAGTGGCATCTGCTTTTACTAAAATGCTTGTTTTTGTTCTACTGAATAGAAAATAAAAAACTTGGTATTTTTATAAAGCTTGTAAGATGGCCTGTAAAGCAAAATCATAAAAAAAGAAATTGTCAATTTTTGAAAATAATCATGATTTTAGAGTAGTCGGATATCTTAAGTTCGATATTAATTAATATTCAGTCTGTATGATGTGTGATCATATCCCTTCCATTCATTCAATATCTCTAAACTTTCATTTGATAACGAGAGAAGCTTGACTTTATATTAATTATTTTATTTAAACAGAACGTAATTTGAATTTTGACTTGGCTACCGTCAATCCAATTTAGAATGATTAAAAAATTAATTGTTTAATTTTGTTTTTAAAGTTGGAGTAAGTATATTGCTTATTTTCGGTGTTGGTGTAAGAACGTTTGTATGATTATTTTGGGGTGCACACTAAAATTTTCGGAGCTAGGCATGCAGTTGAAATTTCAAAACCGGTAACACAAAATAATGGTAACTGAAGCATTTGCTACCTTTTGTGTGTATATGGACTACCAATAAAAATAGACACAATATTTTTACATATATATTTGCTATATACCCTTAACACAAATATTTATAACAAGACAAAATATGTAAGTTACATACATATGTAGAAAAAACACACAAAAAACCCTCAATAACATAAATAATTACAAAAACATGAAACAAATAAGTTACATGCATATATATGTAGAAAAAAAGAAAGAAAACATAATACACACACAAAAAATATTCAAAAATACAAAACATTAAACACACACACAAAAAAAAACAACATAAACACAAAAAACATGTCATAAAATACAAGAAAAAAGACACAAAGTAATATATATCGTAAGTAATAAAAGCATTAAAAATAACACTACAAATACTTTCAGATAAGGTATACATACGGATTTTAAAAAAATATGTATTCTTAAAATTTTATGTGGCGTGAGGTATTTTTGAATTTACAAGTATTTCAAATTTACATTTTTAAAATTTACAAAGTTTTTGAATTTACAAAGCTTTCAAAATTTACAAAGTTTTTTTAAATTTACGAAGTTTTTTTTTTAAATTTAGAAAGTTTCTTAAGTTTACCAACTTTTTTTTGAAATTTTACAAATTTTGAATTTACAAATATTTTTTTTTTAATTTTATGACAGTTTTTTGTTTTATTCTATTTTCTATATTATTTTAAAAATTATTTTCTGTAATTTTATTCTCTTTTTTCTTTCTTGTTTTTTTGATTTTTGTTTGTTTTTCCATCGTATTATTTCTTTTTTTTTAAAATCCTACTTTCATAGATGTGGTGTACTGGGCATTGGGAGACTAAAGTTGCTGAAAATGTAGATGCTGCTTTAAAAATGATTCTGTTCTACCGCACAGAAGGTTAAATCTTCAATGTGAATATTACTTTAAGAAAAAATTGGTAATTAATTCTTGTGTTTCTTGCTTTATCAGTTGTCCTTTTTTGTTCAATTCGTCATCTATTATAAAATCTGAACATTTTCATTTTCTTACTATTTATTGAAATCACTGAGCTTTTTCTGCTGTTTCTTTAACAATTTTTCCCCTCTTCCATACATTTCTGAATTCTGTGTGGTCATCTTGTGTGGCGCGGCCAGAGGCTTCTGGATCCAAACCTCCCCGTATTCTTTCTTGATATAAGATGCAAACATGACAGGATCCATCCAGCAATAAGATGATAGGTGACCAAAATAGAACCTCCCAGTAACTAAAAAATAAAAACTTCTCGGTGAACCACACCCATGCAACCAGGATTATTTTTCAGTGGTGCCTTGGTTCATCTTTAAAGGGAGACTAGACATTTCAGAACAGTTTTGTTTAATTTTGAAAATAACTTTGAAAAAAAGCGAGAATTTAAAGAAAAAAGTCGAATAATAACGTTAAGTGAAAAACCAAAAATTTAAGGCAGGAGTCGAAATAGAATCGCGAAGGGAAGGGGAATCTATTGTAAACTAAGCGTAACTTCAATGTAAATTACATTCTGAATTTGAACTACTATTAAAGAAGAAACAATGCTTAATTTTACACACTACCTAATATCTACAATACTTGATTATAGAATTTATATATATATGAATATTTCTTTTATTTCATTGGATTATTGCTTGGTGTATACAGTTTATCAATTTCTATGTTACAGAACCACAAGTGTTATGGGTAGAGATGCAACAAAATGTGATGCTTCAGAGGGGAGAGATGCTGCAGAGCCTCTCGTCTATCTAATTAATATTAAAATATCCAACTGTCCTTTTTCAAAAAAAATCGACAATTATTTTTCATGATTTTATTTTATAAACCCTCTTATTAGCTTTATAACACAATACCAATTTTTTTTTCATTTTCCATTCACTAGAACATAAACTAAAAATGTTTTAGTAAAAGCAGATGCCATAACTGTACACAAGATGTCAAGTTTTAAAATGCGCTTTACTCGAAATGTGTTTTTTTCGAAAACGTCAAACGGGGACAGCGATTATTCAAAAAGTCTTAAAAATAATTTGTTGAAATATTTTGTGTATGCTCTGTATAACAGTATAAATGTTTTAATCTTCAGATTTATCAATCGCTGTTTTAATACAAAATTTACAGTTCTTTATGTGATTGTAATCTCTGTTTTTTTAAGCAATTCCATGTAATAAATAAGATAAAATGCTGTAATTTTTGTAAAAATTAAAATATTTCTCATCCTGAAGATCATTTTAAAAAGGAGTGGCAAAATAATATATCCAAATTGAAAAATTTTAAATTTGTTCATTTACTATTTGTACAGAGCGCGCCTCGTTTATGCATTTTTTTTTTGTCAATTTTTATCCATTTTTTTTTTCATTTCCGTGATAATTTATTTTTCTCTTCTTAATTTTAGCCTTTTTTTCTTAAAATATTCTAAATAAATCTAAAAACCATAAAAAACTTTTTCCATATCACTATTTATTTTAAAAAAAGTTGTCACACAATTAGTCGGATACCTTATAAATTTAATTAGTCACCCTCTAGTTTTAAATTAGTTCCGTTAAATTTTTGGCAAATAAATGAGTCATAATGAAGTTATTTTTTCAGTTGATACAACTGTGTCACAAATTAGTGTTCTAGTGCTTTCCAAGAACTTCACCACTGAATCAAAGAAAGCATAAAATTGATTTAAACATGCACAATTAGATAACCAACGTATTTTTGTGTGAAGTAGTAAACTATTATTATCTTCTTCGGTTTCCAAATAAAGTTGAGTAAATAATCTCTCATTGAAGTCATTATTTTTGATTTAATTAACAGCAATAATGACATAATCTAGTGATCAAGGCAAACATTCAGTAAGAATTTTAGCGACTTAACAATGTCGATGAATTACATGTACATAAGATACACGTTTGATACAGCTTGCTTTAAGTGTGCCAGAAAGTTTCGATATCTTCCTATTATTGCCAGAGAATCGTCAGTAGCAAGATAAATAAGTCAAATGTATGGCTTTTATATCGAAAATATTTTTAATTCAGTATAAATAGTGTTTAAACTTTCGTATCGGCAATCAACAATTCTTGGCGAATTTTTTTCTTATAATGCGAATATTACATAAACTAAAAGAAAAGCCTCGTATCCTGGTAAAGTGTAGTCGCCAAGCTATATAGAAAATTCAAGTGTCTTTAAGTACTTCCATAAATAATTTTCTACGGAAATTTGAGGGATTATCTCAGTTTTTGAGTGGTTATTTCGTTTTAATTTTGTTGTTATATTGTTGTTAGTGCTTTATGGAAATTGAAAGCTTAAATATATTGAAGTAAATTGAACAAAAAATGAAGTTTTTTAGTAATAGCATTAAAACAAGTTATACACAACACTGTTACTGCAAGTGACAAATCAGTGGAGATTAGTTTTATCAATGTTCATTCACCAAAGGTATTACAAAATGATCAACACTTAAATAAAGTACAGTATTTATATTAATAAGTTGATCAGGGTTCGAGGATTTTATGCAAATCAGTCGCAAGGAACAAGACAGTTTTTTTTTACAGCGATTAGAATTTTTTGTCGAAAATCAGTCCTTGAAATACAGGATTCCGCTTCAAAATTCCCATACTAAATATCAGATGAACTCCACACCTTCAACAGCACCCAAACACAATTATCAGTGTCTAATATACATGCATGTAGAAGATTATTCGCAAGCATAGCCGAGCTAATCGATAATCACGGCAAAAGCAAGTTTACTAATCGCTAATCAAGACAATACTCACTAATCCCTGGTTGAAACAAGACTGACTCGTTTCGACAAGCATCTCCATTTATAGGCCGGGTGGATCTTTCGAGAAATATCCTCTTGTGTCATAATTCGTGAAATTAGTAGATTTCTCGTCTAATTTCTAGAAGAATCCATAGGGATCCTCCAAGAATCGCCAAATTGGGTTCCAAAAATGATGCCAACTTGGCTCTAGAGCCAGAATTTCGTCAAGTCCCCATTGAATCTCCAAAGGCTTTGATTACGAATATTACACTAAATACAACATTGAGTAATATAAATGCATTACACATCGAATTACAAATTACTTACAGAAAATTCATAACATTTTTTATACTCAGGACGTAAAAATTGGATGCTATTTTATCTGTTGTTATTTATTTAAATTTCCATAACAATATAAAAATGGTTCACAATTTTATTATTTTGTATTAAATCTTGCACTGCCCACTGACGTTGTTGTGTAATCCCAAAATCAATTTTAATTTCCCACTGAGTGATATCAGGGGCCATTGAGGGTTCAGAGAAACTACTTTGGGAGCCACTGATTTAGAGTATGAATTAAATTACCCTGATTTATTGCAAAAAAATCTTGTAAATTAGAGTTAAAAAATTTTCTTTTAAAATAATTTTCTTATAAAATTTGTACTACATCAAATATTAATAGAGCATTTGATTCCGTATTTTAAATTCAAAAGTACTACAAGTATAAAATTCTAAATTTGTGTGAAATAATTAACAGTATACCTTAAAAAAATTTTAATTTCTGACTTATAGATTATCCAATTATAAAAAAAAATAACAGGACACAAGTAAATGTGTACTAGAAAACGCTCGGATAACTCAGAAGAGAGAAATCTCCAAGTCAAGTTTAAATACCTGAAAGCATTTTTACACCATATTCTTTCCCAATTACTTGATAAAGTTAAACTAAATTCAAAAGTTTGTATTCCATAAAATAGTTTAAAAAAAGCAAAAATATTGAACAACTAGTTCCATGTTTTTATTATCTTCAAACGCATTACAAATACTTTCACTTCTCCTACAACAATTTCTCAATTTAATAAAACAAAAAATTTAAAAAAGTGAAAATAAAATTTATTCTCCCAGAAGTAAATTTAATTCCGGTCATTTTCTGAATTGAAATGTGAGCAATCATTATTCCACTATATTAGATGAAATATTTGATTCGAGATCAAAATTTTTGATTTCACATAGCGAAATCTCTTTCGAGATATTTTATTTTATTGCGGAAAGTCTATAATGCTATCTACAAATTTATAAAAAAAAAGTGTTTAATGGAATGTACATTGTATGAATACAATGTAATTCATACATTATATACAATTTAGTTTCCCTCTCTATATAAAAAGTAATAAATTTATTACGGATGTGGTGGTGCTATCTATATAAGCCAATAACAACCTTCGTACTACGATGATCATTTTAGTATAGTGGATATGTTATGTGCTTACGGATCCGAGAGTATCAGGTTCTAACCTTCATTGGTGAACCTGGCTGAACTTTGAAACAACACAAACCTTCGCGGAGTAGACGTGGCGCCATTTATCCGCCACCACACCAGAAAAAGCCACCATACACGCAAGACGCAACACAGCAAAGCCGTCAAATCTACATGACGCAACACTCGGGCCGTCAATACACACTTGACGCAATTGCAATAACTCACACGCTTGCCATAACAATGGTATCGTTCGTACACCTATTCGCCGACTTACTAGCAGGGGAGTGTGTGACGGTGGTATATGTATCAGCCAGTAATAACCTCCGTACTACTATGATCATTTTAGTATAGTGGATATGTTATGTGTTTACGAATCCGAAGATACCAGGTTAAAAAATTCAAGTGTTATCGTGCGAATGTCGACGTTTAAGATAACAATGATCAACTCTAATTTCTCGTGTGTTGTACGAACTGAATTGGCAAACATTTTCTTTTTTTCATATCATGTTTGCAATACTATTATGATTGTACAATATTGAAGCTCTCACAAAAAATATAGCAACGATTGCATTTACTGAAATAGTTGCGTGAGAAAAAAGGCTTTGTCTCGTACGAACACTTATTAGCAAACTACATTACGAAATACCCAACTTTCCAGGAAGCTTCAAGTAAATCAAAATCTGAACACTTTATCAATGTAATGTTGGACGATGAATGTGAAGAATGACGAGTTTAACTCAAAGGGAGCAGCAAGAACGAATTATGAGAAAAAAAATAACATATAAATAGAACAACATATATAATACATGCAAGTTACAGTATTAAAATTTCAGTGATGCCTATGTACGTTGATACCGTACATTGATGATTTATACAATTTGTACCATGCAGGCTGGTTCATCTTTAAATGGTACTTTTACTCGAACCTAGTACTTTATAAGAAAGATTTAGTAATTAAATAACTATTGCTTTTAAAACTACTTTTATGTTATTTCTTCATGCACAAGAAAAATTTGATAATTTCTTGAATCCTTAATTACTTATTAAGTGTGTAATAAATCACTCTTAATTTATGAGAAAGTATTAACAAAATAAATAATGCCCTACCTTTTCTGATGTTTTCTAGGCAGAGAGCAAACAAGATGTAGCAGCTGACTTTCTAATATTGTATGAAACAGACTATCATTTCTGAACTAAGTTTTAATTATTGGATAAGAATTTATATACACTGCTGGCCACTGTAAAGGCAACACTCTGAAGGCAGCATGCAAATAGCATGAAATTTACAACATGCATTAGTGGAGGTGAGATATGCTAATGATTAGAAGTTCAGCGCATGCACACATCACGCGCGCCTGTGGCGCCAACTCAAAGCGATATTTAAGGCTTGGAGATTTCGACGATTTCAAGTTCGGCAATTGTGTTTTTTGGGTTTTTTTCAAAAAACGATCAGTTATGACCCTTATAAAATCGCGATCAGCTTTTGATCAAGTATACGTGTTCGACAGAGGGATGATATTGGTCTGCAGAGATTGTGGATTATCTTTGAGAGAAATCCTTAGTCGTGTTGGACGAAACCAACAGCTGTAATGCGGATATGTGACCGTTGGGTGCAGGAAGGTACGACGGACCGACGTGGTCCATCGCATCCACCTCAGTGCTCCAGTTCACGTGAGGACAGGCAAAATGTGCGCAAGGCACTGACGGATCGCTCAATCTCATCACGAAACGTAGTACAGCACATTGAGTCTGTAACGCATCACTCAGTGTCTGCGCGTACCATTCGACGCAATTTACAGCAGAGTGGTCTGTCCGCAAGACGTCCATTTCTTGGTCTATCCTTGACGCAGAATCACAGACGCCTCCACTGCCAATGGTGCGATTAAAGAAGGATGTGGACGGCAGAATGGAATGAAGTTGTCTTTACTGACGAGTCACGCATCTGTTTGCAGCACCACGATGGTTGTATTCCAGTCTGGAGACACCGTGGAGAGAGGATGCTGAAGAGCAGCGTTATGCACCTCCACACTGGTCATGCATCAGGTTATATGGTATGGGGCAGTATTGGATATAACTCTCGCACTCTTCTAGTACGCATTATCAGTACTTTAAACAGCCAGCGCTACATCTCCGAGGTGTTGGAGCCTGTTGTCTTTTTTTTACCTTCAGGGCTTGGCCACAGCCCTATTTCAACAGGATAATCCGTGACCGAAAGTGGCACGCATTGTCAAAAGCTTCTTCGTCAATCACCAGATTGAATTACTTCCCTGGCCAGCTCACTGTCCGGATCTTTCGCTGATAGGAAACATGTGGTCCATGGTTGCTCAGCAATTGACCCAGATTACACCCCAGATGCCACACTAGATTAACTTTGGCAACGTACGGAAGCTGCTTGGTCTGCTGTACCCCAAGAACACATCCAACGTCTCTTTGAATCAATGACGAGGCATGTGGCAGCGGTGATCTCCAACAATGGCGGCTACTCTGGCTACTGATTCTGGCAGGAACCATATTTCATGGAAGTCTATAAATTTAATCATTTGATACTTAGTCAACATGTTATCTACAAAATAAATTTTGTTGTGGTATCTCTTGTCTTTCTTTGTGTTGCATTTACGGATGCTAGCAGTGTACATTGTTATATTACAAATAAGCACACGGACACAAGACATAAGTTTAAATCGCAGTAAACAGAGAATGTTCTTTTGTAAGCATCTCCTCAAATCAACTGCCAAACACAAGAAAACATTTCTTGTTTTTTTCTGACGCAACTAGCGTCCTCTGCTGGGAGAAATCATGATTTACTGATGTTTTAACAAAGTACATCTCTTTGCTACTTTCTCTATTTATACAATAGTCATGCATTTTAGTTTAATTATTAAATAAATTCATGTTTGATAACACGTGCAAATTTTAGTCAAGTATTTTTCAAACGTAGTCTATTTTCTATAATTTTTTCTTGCAATTTTTTGGATATATTTTCTGCTGCTGATGAAGGTAAGGAACCTATAAAAAAAGCTTAACCCTACTTCCCTGCCCTAAGTTGGTGACAGTTATGTTAAATTGCCTTCGTTTTGTTGTTTTTCGATTTGAAAATTTTGCTTTTTAAATTGTATAGAAATATTTTATGTGGATGCAAGTTCTGCTTGTTTTATTTTTTAAATATATTGTAAAGGTAGATTGGTTATTATTTTAAAGACAAACGCTTGTGCAAAAGTTTAACATACAAGCACTAATTTCTATTTCTTAAATGAAATACCATAGTAACGTTTTTTTTTTTTTTTTAAATCTGAGGTTTTTATTCATTTTAAATTCGAAACATCATAACGCAATGGTATTAAAAAAAAGGTGGGGAACCTTCTATTTTTTTCTTTTATTTTTCTCTATTTTATTTCTGATATTTCTGTCTATTTAGACAATCATTAAGTTTAAATATGAGACCATAAAATGATGAATAGTTTGAGAATTGTTTAATTCTATAATCATTTTTAAAGATTTTTTTTTAACATTGAAAACATTTCTAATTACAGAACCTCTTATTCGATGCTTCAACTGCTTCATCAAAATCCACACAAATGATATTCCTTCCAGAACCAGCCCAACTTCTTATCATTCATCTTTTCCTCGATAAATCCTTCCTCTGTCACTGGAAAAGGCATTAGTCTTTCGTACTTCAATGAAATGTAGACTAAATATCCACAGGATCCATTAAAGGCACCCCGCCACAGTCTCGTTTTGGTCCAGCGACAAAGACTGATTGCATTCTGATTTTCATCCATCTCCTTCCAGCTTCGGAGTTTGATTTGCAAAAGGAATAAAATAAGCATTAATAAGATGATGAACCTGAACCTACAATGAAGACGCTAGAGCTTCCAGTAACTAGATGAATGTTCTCATGTGATTGCAAATATCAGGGTTTTAATCTAATAATAAATGATGCGCTGTCTAGTTAGTTTCTGTGTTTTGAAAACTATAGGTTCCGTGCAATTTTTATTGAAAGTATATTATCAGCCCGTAAAAGGATTCAAAATAGTCTAACAAACAAGTCTTTAAAGTATCCGACTACGTTCGGAACCGTGATTTTGCAAAAGTGTTTATGATATTTAGTGTCACTTAGATTAGAAAATGTGTATAAGATTGTTTTAAGAATATTATTAGAATAAAAAATTATTTACGTACATTATTTTAACAAAAAATGAATTTAAAATAATCAATTTTCAAAACATTCTCCTTTAATGAAAAATGCTTCTATTATAATAATATTTTGTCTGTATATAGCTCCGACCTCTGTACAGAGGCTGAACCAGAATTTTTGAAATGTATATCCACTTCTAAGTTGTATTATCCATATTTTACTACAACAGAGGGGAGAAATTTTAAGAAAAAAGCGTTGATAATTTGTTTTAAATGGAAGTCTGAAAATAATGTGAATTTTTCAAAAATCCTAGTTCAGACTCTCTGGAGAAGTCTTCACACTTTAAATAAAAAAAAATTATTATTATAGAAGCATTTTTTTACAAAATGAGAACGTATTGAAAAAAGATTATTCTAAGTTAATTTTTTTCCAAAATATTGCATTTAAATAGTTTTTGTCTTAATGTCTTGAAAACAATTTTATGCATGTATCCTAATCTAAGTGACACTAAATATCATGAAAATTATCCATTTATACGCTTTTTCAAAATCACGGTTCCAAACGTAGTTAGATACCTTAACGTATTCGAACACGTTAAAGTGACGAAATTCGATCAAAACACGTCTTTTTTTTATTGAATAGAGCTATCTTTTGGCTTTCAAAACATTGTTTTGTTCTGTTTTTACGTTAAGTAGCGGTCAAGAGTTACAATAAATTTTACAAAATTAGATAACCCGGAAGTTTTTCTTAATCTACCAGGAATGGGCATTTGAAGCAATTTTGATTTCGTACTGAGCGAAAACAATACATGAAAATACAAATTAGTTTGTCGGAACAATCTCTCGTAACAGCTATTAGATACTCTAGATGCACATGGATTTCGTGCATGCAGAAGATAGGAATTCATCTAAGAATCCTTTTCCAACAAAAATACTTCAAGGATATCTTCCTGTGTTAGCTCCTTATGGTTCATTGAGTATGTTTTCTAAAAGTCACTTCCAGAAATAATAGTACCAAAACTTATTCATTTTACTAAATTTATACATAATTTAAGTAACAATAATATATACGATGCTTAAAAAACAATAGGAAAATGCTCAAATTTTGGAACATTATGAAAGAATTATAATTAGTTATCATGACCCAGATAATTCCATTAACTCTGATATTATTATGTCAACTTAAGGTATCCGTGTCCTTGCGAAAACTTCTTTTTTAAAAAAAATGGAAATAGGAAGTTTTTTTGTGGTTTTCAGATTTATTTAGTACATTTTAAGGAAAGAAGGCTAAAATTAAGAAGAAAGAAATAGTTTATGGCTACTAAAAAGGTTAAAAATGGGAAAAAATTGACAAAAAATTACATAAACGGGGCCCGTTCTGTACAAATAGTAAATGAACAATTCTCAATTTTTCAATTTTGATGTATAATTTGCTCTTCCTTTTCTAAAAAAACAGTGATTTATTCTCATAAAGAACTGTAAATGTTGTAACAAAATATTGATTGATAAACAATTAAAACACTTCTACTTTTGAGTATAGAACATACACAAAAAATTTCAGCAAATTATTTTAAAAACTGTTTGAGAGCAATCGCTAGTCCCCGTTTGAGCCTTTCGAAAAAAACACATTTCGAGTAAAACGCATTTTAAAGTTTGACATCTTATGTAAATTTATGGCATCTAGTTTTACAAAAACACTTGTAGTTTTCGTTCTAGTGAATGGAAAATTAAAAAAAAAATTGGTATTTTTAAAATGCTAATAAGATGGCCTTTAAAATAATATCATAAAAAAAATTGTCAATTTTTTTAAAAAAAAGTATGATTTTATGTTAGTCGGATATCCCTAAGTATTGTTATTAAAGTTATTTAATATTTAAGTGAACCCTTCATGTGTTTATAAGATCCACAATTATTTTTACGAACTATTTTGCTCCATTAAATTTTCCCCAAATATATTCACTTTTTCTTAAAAATAAAGGGTGTTTTTAGAGGTATAGAACTTTAAATTGCAATAAAACAACGATGTATTATTCGATTGGCATGACTTTTTTTTATTCGAAAGATAATCTTGTGGCATTACATTTTAAATATGATGTCTGGCATAGGACTGCCACGGCTGGCTCGGATGTAGTCCAATCTGGACGTCAAATTTTCGATGACTTTTTCCAACAATTGTGGCCGTATATCGGCAATAACACGGCGGATGTTGTCTCCCAAATGGTCAAGCATTTGTGGCTTATCCGCATAGACCAATGACTTTAAAAAGCCCCAAAGAAAATATTCTAGCGGTGTTAAATCACACGATCTTGGAGGCCAATTCACAGGTCCAAAACGTGAAATTAGGCGGTCACCAAACGTGTCTTTCAATAAATCGATTGTGGCACGAGCTGTGTGACATGTTGCGCCGTCTTCTTGGAACCACAGCTCCTGGACATCATGATTGTTCAATTTAGGAATGAAAAAGTTAGTAATCATGGCTCTATACCAATCACCATTGACTGTAACGTTGTGACCTTCATCGTTTTTGAAGAAGTACGGACCAATGATTCCACCAGCCCATAAAGCGCATCAAATAGTCAGTTTTTTTTGGATGTAACGGTGTTTCGACATACACTTGTGGATTAGCTTCACTCCAAATGCGGCAGTTTTGTTTGTTGACGTAGCCATTCAACCAGAAGTGCACTTCATCGCTAAACAAAATTCGTTTATGAAAATCGGGAACAACAGCAATCTCGTTTTGGGCCCATTTGACGAATCTACGCCTTGCTTGATGATCGTTTTGATGAATTGCCAAACCAAACTGAGAATAAAATCACTTGACAGCTGTTAAATCGGTTGCCATCTTAGAAAGTAATGCCAATTTAAACTTATATACCTGAAAAAAAACACTCTTTACGTCACATCTAGTCTTTTTAAGAAAGTGGTTTTCACAGGTATGAAAGAGAAGCAGAGTACGTTTCGAGAATATTTTTTTTTTAAAAAAAGGGCTTCCTAAATGTACTGAGTATGTTTTAGAATTGTTTGTTTTTCTAAAAACTTTGCGTTCTGAAGCAACCATGCATGTTTTTAACTGAGCCACAATTCTTCCAAATAAAATCATAGCATTCTGAAACATACATGATGCTCTTTTTTTGTACTTTCTTCAAAATATTTTTTTCATTCAGTTTTAGAAACTAGAAAAACAAATTTATTTCAGATTTTCTCTTCCTTTGGAGAATATTTATATGCATTTTTTCAAAAAGTCTTCGAACTGATAAAATGTTCAGTGAAAAATATATTCCTTTACAGAAAAAAGTCTTATACATCTAAGAAATGTTATTAAATGCATTTAACAAAAACTCGTCTTTTCTGTTCATATAATTTGAAATATTTTTAGAAATATATTTCAAAAGAGTAAAATAGCTTAAGCATTGTAGAAAATTCAGAAAGAATGGTATATATTTTTGTCGTATATCCCCGGCATTTCTCATATTTTTTTAAAAAGAAATCCGAATTATATATATATATAAATTGTATTTTTTTTATCTATTTGATGTGCACACATGAATAGAAATGTACGCATATGTTGATTTTATTTTTGTTGATATTTATTTTATATTTTATATTTTGAATGTATCGTTTTTTCATACTGAAAACAAGAAAATTCCATTATGGACAAAACAGTTTTTCTTCAGTTAAATAAATAAGATAGTATTTCAAAAATAACATGATTTAAACCACACCGCAACGTTTAAGAAGAAACAAAAAACTCTGCTACGTTGAAATAGCGAACTTTCAGCAACACGAGAGCTATGGTGTTTTGTAGAAACAGTTTTCTTTTGTTATATTTTGGTTTTCAATAACTAGCACTTGTTTAGCAACTATAAATCAATTAGAATACATATACCACGATTTACACGGAATATATTTTCTTAGAAAAACATGTAAAACAAAATCGTACGTTTTTATATGAAAACCCCTGTAATATAAAGGGTTTCGGAAATTGTAGCTACATTTTCAAAAATGAATTAAAATTAAACCAAAAAAATCGCTTAAAGTATTTATGTTCCTTAAAGAACAGGTGCTTAATGCAGCGCTTCTCAAACTGTGGGGCGCGCCCCTTTGCAGGGGCGCGAGCGCATTGAAAATTCGGAAACAAAAGATTACTTAAAAATTTATCAATTTACCGAAAGAAAACAAACAAAATACATTCTTACATAATAAAATATAAAATTCGCATTTGCACAGATTTAATACACTTATAAATACATCAATACACACTGCACAACGTATTTGATAATTAATTTTAAAATACTAAGTTAATAACAAGTTTAATAATTACCAGTAATCACATAGGCTTGTCATATATAAATTTTTACAAAAATTAACACTTGTCTTGATAATTTGTATGGTTTATAATTAATCCCTTGACTGCTGATTAAAATTTACGGCAATCGCTCCCCAATTCCATCGTTTTCCTGGTGGGCACGCGTCTTTGATGTATTGGGTTGGAATGACAAGGAATAAATAAGGAAAAACTTATCTAAAATAAGTATATCCTTTGCAAACACTGTCAATGCCCTTTTATTACATTTTAAAGCCTTCGGAATGATTTTACGGATACCAATGCACAGAGAAGATCGTTTTTCGGAAAGACGTATATATACGTCTGGAGTAATTAAATATTTTGATGAGTGATACGTTTATATATGCCAGTGAGACTTAAGAGGTTAAAGTCGTATTGTAGGTTTAGTGTCAAAGTATAATATAATTAAATCCAATACATTGTTATTGCATGAAGGGGCAAGATGAAAATTATGATTGAAAATTAGGTCGCAAATATTGAAAGTTTGAGAAGCACCGGCTTAATAAAATGCAAACTAGATTATGCAGCGTGTATGTTATATGTCATGGGCGAGTTATATATCATGGTTTATCGAATTTTTTCTACTGGCTGAAAGATTTTTTTTCTCGCAAAATTTCCTCGTAGTATGCTAATAATTTTTTATCCCTTGTTTTGCTTAAAAAATACGCTCTTCGTCTGAGTATGTATTTTCTAAAATTTGTAATTCTTTTTCATTTAAATTGATGCCTTCCATCAAATTACCAGCCGTCATTCGATCTTCTGATTTAACTGAGTCTAAAGATTGGCTCAATCTCTTGCTCTAGCTCATTTATTTCTATGAGCTTATTGATTGCCAGCTCCTGTTTGTGAGAATCTAGCAGTTTTTGAACGTCATCACTATGCACTTCTAAATTTATATTTCGGGAGATATCGACAACTTCTTCAATTCCATTACCAATTTCATCAGGTTCTGGCCCTGATTCCTCATAAATTACTCAAATAGGGGGGAGACAAATCGACGAAATTTGAATATCGCGTAAGCCGAGGTATTACTGTACTTTAAAATCGAGCAATAAAACATTATAGAAAAATCTGTTATTTTGTTTATGGAACATAAAATAACCGTTAAGTTTGTGATGGCTCTATCTGCGATCCTCTCGCTAACATTTCTCTTGGGAAGTTTTTGAACCTTAAAAATTATTTTATTAGAAAGTTTTATCCGAAGAAAAGAACGTGAACATGCAAATTAAGACTGCTATATAAAGTCTACGCTTGCAGAAATGAAGGAGAGATATAGGTTAGACTACTAGCGGAGTAGTGATTAAAATTAAATTTAAAGTGTGACGCAGATACTTAGACATTGTAATAATTACGGTGACGATCTGTCATTTAAACTTTCATCTAGATTAGATAGCTAAGAAGTCCGAGTAATTGAATTAAAATAAGTGTTACAAGTAATTAAAGTCTTCTCATATCTCGTGTACCTCGTTAATTGTCTTCATATTGATTAATTGGCTGAATCTCTTAGCTTTGATTGATCGATTGGTTTGTGCCGTAAATAAATTGAGTGATTTTGAATATGGCTAGTGGTCCTTCCCTTTCTTCCATACATATGGGCATGGATGCGAGATCCTTACAAATGTATATTTTTATTTATTTGTAATTAAAATCTGAAAATGTAGCATTACTTTTCGAACACCCGGTATATAAAAAGAAAGCTTTGACCAATAATTAGCATAATTACTTAACTTTCTATCGTTCATAGTTATGGATAGTTAAACAGTATTAAAACAATGAATCTCTCCAATTATAATTTTGAGAGATTCATCCTTTTTCATTTGTTTTAAAATAAATACGACGGCTTGCGTGCTGTACTGCAGTAAAGGTCGAAATTATTCCTTGATCTTATGGCATCAATAAGTTGTGTTATTGAGTAAAAATATAACTTGAACATTTTTCGTATTCTAAATTTTGAAGAGGGTCTGGTGTATTATCAATTAAAAGATGGGCCTTAAAGCAACTATTTTTACTTAAATAAAGGGTGTTTTTTGAGAGGTATAGAAATTTAAAATGCAATAAAGCAACGATGACATGAATTTTTTTTTTATTGATAGATAATCTTGTGGCATTACATTTTAAATATGATGTCTGGCATAGGACTGCCACGGCTGGCTCGGATGTAGTCCAATCTGGACGTCCAATTTTCGATGACTTTTTCCAACATTTGTCAAGCGTTTGTGGCTTATCCACATAGACCAATGACTTTACATAGCCCCACAGAAAATAGTCTAGTGGTGTTAAATCACAAGATCTTGGAGGCCAATTCAGAGGTCCAATATGTGAAATTAGGCGGTCACCAAACGTGTCTTTCAATAAATAGATTGTGGCACGAGCTGTGTGACATGTTGCGCCGTCTTCTTGAAACCACAGCTGCTGGACATCATGATTGTTCAATTCAGGAATGAAAAAGTTAGTAATCATGGCTCTATACCGATCACCATTGACTGTAACGTTGTGGCCTTCATCATTTTTGAAGAAGTACGGACCAATTATTCCACCAGCCAATAAAGCGCGCCAAACAGTCAGTTTTTCTGGATGTAACGGTGTTTCGATATACACTTGTGGATTAGCTTCACTCCAAATGCGGCAGTTTTGTTTGTTGACGTAGCCATTAAACCAGAAGTGCGCTTCATTGCTAAACAAAATTCGCTTATTAAAATCGACCATTATTTTCGAATTAAAATTGCACAATTTGAAGGCGTTGTTCAGGCGTGAGTCTATTCATGATGAATTGCCAAACCAAACTGAGAATAAATCATTTGACAACTGTTAAATCAGTCGCCATCTTGGAAAGTAATGCCAACTTAAACTTCTATACCTGGAAAAAAAACACTCTGTACTTTTTGACATCTGATATAAAAAAATGTCCTGTAATCTGATAAATAATTACAATCTTAATTTCTTCCACTTCATTTTTTTTCTAAATTTTACTCTTTTTAATTCTTTTAACCAGGGGCGTAGCTACATCTATATCAATGAAACGGGGCCCCCAGGCTACAGGGGCCCCAACATGTATAAATACAGTAACACTAACTGAGCTTTTTCATTTCTAAAAAAGGGACCCAGAGGAGTTTTAATACGGGACCCACTCAGAATTAGCTACGCCTGTGCTTTTAACCTACATTTACATTTAATGTTCAACAGACCATTTTATACCGCGTACCAGTCATTAGTATGAATCTGGATTTGAACCATCAAATACACTTAAGAATCACCTGCCGGGTAGTAAGTACAGTAATAAATCGAGCTACTCTACCCCGATTTACGCGAACTCGGAATCACGCGATCTTTTAATCTCGTCGATTCGTCTTTTGTTTGGGGAAAAAACCCTTTTAAACATCGCCAGGAAAAAAATTTTGTCCTTTTCTTTCATCACTAAATCTCAGGCGGAATAAGTGCCAGAGTCTGATAAAATTGGTAAAGTGAATGAAGAAGTTGCCAATCTTGCCAGGCATCGAAATTTAGATGCGGATAGTGATGACGTTTAAGAGCTGCTGGATTTTCACAATCAGGAGCTAGCCATTGATAAGCTCATAAAAATGCATGAGCAAGAGTAAGACATTGAAGAGCTTGAGTCTTTAGACCCAGTTCAAAATGAAGATGGAATGACGGCGTTGGGAATTTTACTGAAAGCCTTGGTTTAATTGAAAAGAGGTTACAAATTTTAGAAAAAACTCCAACGAAGAACGCAGTTTTCAACAAAACAAGGAATAAAAAAATGTTAGCTTGCAACGAGGGAATTTGCTGGAGAAAAATCCTTAAGAGGTCTCAGGGGTGTTAAAAATGTTTCGAGAGCACAAAATATAAATAATTTTCGACTGTAAATAATTTTTTGAGGTTAAAATGAAATAATTTGATTCTTTTAAACATTTTTTATAAAGGAATAAAGTTTCAAAAAAGTATAAAATGTCTGAAATATAATCATAATTTAAAAAATAATAAGCACAAAAAAATTAAGAAAACTTTTTGTAAGAAACAAATAGTAAGTTTTACAATGCGCATGATATATTCTGCAATAATAATTCTAATTACTAGCAATAAGTTGATTTATAAAGTCAAATATATCCTTATTACATTATAGCATATTTTATATAAATAGAATAAAAAATAATATTTTTAAAAATAAAAAATTACATTTTTAAGTTTTTTTTTAAAAATTTAATTTTTTTGAAATTTTTCAAAAAATTCAAAATATATAATACTATAAATAGCTAGTTTGTCTCAGTCTCAATAGTGTCAGTTTTGTAATAGTCTCAGTTTGTAATTTTGTTAAGTTTTATACACATCAAATTATGATAGTTTTTGAAACGCAATGCGCGTAGGTGAAAAAAACAGAAACTGAGAAAAAATGTTTTAAAGTTTTAAATTGAATTTGAGAAAATAAATTTTAAAGCTTACATGCTCTCTAAAATGCTCCAGTATCATATAATATGCCTTCCTGTTGCTCAAACAGCTAAATTTCTTTAGTCCTTTTTTAAATTTTGGCTCTGCAAGCTTCAAAAGATGATGCTAAGCTCCTCTTTCTTGACGTAAAGATTCAGCGATTGTCACATTCAACCAGGGACACACAAACATTTTTGTTAATTTTTAAGCCAAATTTCTCTAAAATAGTAATAAGTATTAGATTCACATCATTAAAAATGCTGGTTGATAGATTTGCAGCAATCTCTGCAATCTGAAGACTAGAACCAATAGTCTTAGGACAAAACTTTCAGATTAATGAATTTAAACTTTCATTAGGATTATATGTGTCTTACCTCTTAAACATTTCTTCAGAAGTGCTGGATGAGATAAGTCTGCAAATACAGGCTTAATTACATCTCGAACAGCTTTAGAAACTGAGGGTTTGTGTTTATAATTTTGTAAATTATTATTAATTGCAGCATTATACTTACATCGTATATTTTGATGTGTAGGGAATAATCCAGCGCATCGGTTCATCAGCAGTGCTGCAAGAATGACCTCAAACAGCCCAAATACATTTCCGCATTTCCTTTACACTAGTAGAATTGCATCGAATAGCATTATCATAGTAATGCGCAAGCTTATCAATTAAACTATTAGTTAACCTACCTTTACCGCCTGTAGTTTTACCATAAGATAATTTCTTTTTACCATATACTAATTTAAGCTTCCTAAGTCTTGGACCCATTCTCTTTTGCACATGGTCTGCACATTCTATTTTCTGAATAAGATGGTCATCTCCGTAGGGCATGTTTTCAGAAAGGGCATTGAATGTTTTTGTGTCGCCATATCCTATGTAGTTCGAATATTTCAGGTTGTGTTCTATTTTTCTGATCGATTAAAAATCCTCAACATCCCGTCTACCTTCATCTTACCTGCAGAGTCAGAATAATTTTTTCTGCATGAAATCTTATGCGGCCTTTGCCATTTATTGTACTTAATACCAAACTTTACCCCTTTATAACGGTCGCAACCTTTGCAAAATGAGAACAACACTTCGCTATCCAAAATCTTACCTGTTTCGGCCTCTATTGCTGTACATACTCCAATCAAAGATGAATGTCCTCTCGTCTTCCAGGTCCAATCACCCCTTACTGTTAAAAGGTTATCAGGTGACAAAGAATTTTCTTCGACCGCTGCCCTTTTCATGCTTTCTTCGGCAACTTCTTTCATTGCACAAGTGAAAGTTTATTATTAATACAGTTTTTCTCAAACTGTGGTCCGCGCCCCTCTTGGGGGTCGTGATAACTAACTCTACGAGGGGGGCTCGAGAATATTGAAAAGTCGAAAACAAAAGATTATTTAAAAAATTATTAATTTACTGAAAGTAGACAAACAAAATATTTTCTGATATAATAAAATATAAAATACACACATTTACACTGGTATTATACACTTATAAACGTATCAGTTCGGTACAACGTATTTTATTATTAATTTAACAATAATAAGAGCAAGTTTGATAATTACGAGTGACCCCATGGGCTTGTATTAACATTTATCTTGATAATTTGTACGGTTTATAAATTAATTCCTTAACTGCCGATTAAAAGTTACGCTATTCACTTTCGAATGTCAACGTTTTCCTCGTAGACACGCGTATTTTGATGTTTTTTTTGGGGGAGAGAAAGGGAATAAATAAGCAAATTCCTCTGAAATAAGTAAATCCTTCTCAAACACTGTCAAGGTACTTTTATTGCATTCAGAAGCTTTCGGTATAATTTTATGGAGAGCAGTGAAAAAAAAAACGATCGTACTTCGGAAAAACGTATTTATACGTTCAGAGAAAAATGCGTTGGCTTAGCGAGACGTTTATATACGTCTATGGTACATAAGAGGTTAAAGCCGTGTTTCAGTTTAAAATATAGCATTGAATTCAATACATTGTTGTTGTATGGAGGGGAGGCGATGAAAATAATGATTGAATATTGGGTCACGAATTTTGAAAGTTTGAGAAGCACTGTTATTAATAACATCATATAATTTTTGTTCAACAGGATTAGGAAGACTCATTACAGCACAAAAGATTTTTAATGACTCTAAACCTTGATCTATATGCATCTCATTGCTAAAATAGATCTTCTGTAACTTTCTGGAGCATTATTTTTATTCCCAATGTTTTCACGGCTTGAAAAAGTACAAACACTCCCACAGTTTTTACAATGTATATTAAAATTCGAGCATGAGCCACGAGTGGACTTTTCATTAATGGTTAATGGTTTATGACAATTTAAACAGCAGGATACTGACAAAATAGAGCTAAAAGTTGAAATAAAATCAAAATATGATATACTTTGAAGTTTTCACTTACCTTAACAAGATTTGACTTTAATGAAGTCTGAATTCCTGAGATTTTATTACTGAAAACACACGCTTACATGTATCTCTCCTTTCTGCAACATTTGTATGAGGACATACCTTCATGAATCGGTTCCATCTAAATCTTCTTTTCTTGTGACGTTTACCTGAAGGTATATGATGTGTATTTTCCATTTTAAATCAAGAGATAAATAATGTTTTGAATTTTGATACACGATTTCAAACAACATTGTTTTGAATTCCGATAAGTTATTTCAAACAACGTGCTAGCATTACCAAAACAGCATGAAAACACATTAGAAGAATGTGTTGATTTGCAAACTTCCTTCTCATTCACCCAAGGATTTAAAATATTTCATGAGACTTTTAAAAAAACAGAAAAATGAAACGTATGCGGAAATCAAGAATAAGTGGGCGGGACATGGGTCCACTTAAGCCCTGTTATTACTAAATTGGTGTTTGGAATTTTTTGAATAACTTTCGAAATTTTTGTGGTATTATCACGTGGTTGTATCAAAATGTTCAAAAGAAAACGAGGAACAACATATATTTTTTTTTCGAAAATTCGAAAAAATCCGAGATTCACATCCCTGAGACCTCTTGCAAGCAAATTGCTTTGTTAAATTTATTAAAACCTTCTACAAAAAAGTAACTTTGGTTTTTGATTTTGTATTTGTGTAATCTAAGAATTTACTAAACACTTTCTTTCTCTGAATTATTGTTTTCTTTCATTTCTGACCCCAGCTAAAACTAATATATATGTATTTATATGCGAATTTATACCTCAACTTACACGAATTCGATTTACGTGGTTATCACTCTTTCCGACCTATAGCGTATTATCGAAAATTGTTCATTTATTTTCCTTTCTTCATCTTCACCCACACTAAAAATGCACTTATTTCCATATAAACAGTATAACTCCTTAAAATGCAGCTTTTCCTCGATAAAACTGTGTCTACTTTCCCAAGGAAAGACCATTAGCTTTTTCTCAATTGAATGCAGAATTGAATATCTGCAGGATCCATTACGGGTATTCGGTGGCAGTCTTATTTACCTCGGCTGACGAAGAATGATTGCATTCTGTTAC
Source organism: Trichonephila clavipes (assembly GCA_019973935.1). Classification (NCBI taxonomy): domain Eukaryota; kingdom Metazoa; phylum Arthropoda; class Arachnida; order Araneae; family Nephilidae; genus Trichonephila; species Trichonephila clavipes. The sequence goes on from BMAU01000172.1 coordinate 29,999, forward strand.
ACATCAATCTCCATTTTACTTCGTAACTTGATTTGCTGGAAGAAGGAAATTAACATAAATAAGATTATGAATCTGACCCTGCAGGGTAAATGCGAAGAATACAACTTTTGTTAATTCGATGAACGTTCCGTAATTGAAAGGAATTTCGGATTAGAACTAATGCTTGAAGTCGTTAGTTGTATTCTAAGCTAAAAGGTATTGTAAGCTAAATGCCTTTCTTAGTGAATGAATGGTTTTTTAGCGATCGTTTATAACGATCATGTTATAATGATTATCGATTTTATCTTTCTATCATGTAATATTTATACATAAATCCTTAACTATTTCTCTAATAGGTTAAAGGCAGTTGGTTAATATTATGTCATATGTGATATTCATGAATATGTTATCGTTAAAGTGTGAAATCCATTATTGTAAAGAATAACTAGGTATTTCTTGAAATAACTAGACAAGTCAGTTAAAGTATAAAAAAGTTATTGAATTAAGTTATTAATAAAAAGTAATGACTTAACTAGGTATTCTATAGAATAACGGTTACTTCAGTGCTTCTCAAACTTTCAATACTGGCGCCCCCCTTTTCGAACACAATTTTTATCGCGCCCCCCTTATACATTAATAATGTACTGAATGCAATAATAATGCACTTTGACGCTAAAGCTACAATAGGCGATCTTAATTATAAACCATACAAATGAGTAACATAAGTATAAAAATTTTGTATACTACTTTTAAGCAATAAATAAATAAATAAATAAAAAAATAGGATAATTATGTTATTTTTCCTTTCTCTAATTTTTAAATTGAACATATTGCAAAATGCGGTGGCTGCTTAAAAGACAAAATATAGATATCTGCTAAACATAGAAAAATAACTCAGGGGGTCAAATTCTAATCATAAGCATTCCTTATAAAAACTCTGCTTTGCAAGACAAGCCCATGGAAGTCGTTAATACTTATTAAACTTGTTCTTAATAAAATAGTTATAAAATACTCTGTGCAGCACTGATACATTAAACGTATACTGGCTGAAGTGCCCTTTGTTTGTCCGAGTTCATTTATAAGAAAATAAAACGTTATTGATATAATAGCTAAATTGTAAGGAGTGCTAAGCCAAATGCTCTACAATGTTTACAAAAATATAAAATGATTTTTTTAAAATGGTTTCTCAAATTTTAATTAGTTTTAAGCGAATGGTAATTTTAAGCCTCATAGAATTAGCATTTATATTTGATGTTAAATAATGGACAATAATATAAAATTCCGATGAAGAATAACTGTATTATACTTAATATTTAAAGCGAAAAGACTTCAACATGTTTTAACCTGGGAGCAAGCGCGCACTCGATTCGGTCGAGCGGGGTTATTGAGTCACCCTAATCCTTTTTCTTTATAATTATTTTATTGTACATGATACAAATCGTGATTCCAGTGAATAAGTTTACTTACCTACTTTCAAGGACTTTTCAATTTTTCTTTGGTAACAAACAGTTTTGCCAGAATTAACGCTTTCGTAATCTATGCGTCCCGCACGACCCCTTCCGGGTAAAAAGTGTATTCATTATGATTATACGAAATTGTGTAAAACGTTTTTCGCGTTATAGAATATAGAATACTCGTAAAAATAAGTCTTGGCCAAGTAATTCTTCAAGGTGTGTGCTCTCCGTCGTTTTCCAAATATAAAACTCTTTTGCATGGAAAATAGCGTAACAGAGAAATACGTTACTTATAACTTCCCTAAATGAGAAACAAACACATAAGAGAGGGGTCGTAACTAACTGTACCAATAACTTAGAAGGTTAAACAGATTATAGCTATAATGTGCAGTATTTCAAAATTAATGACAGTGATGAATTTATTATGTTCCTAAATTTTTTCGATTCTGCGTCTGGGATCTTTTTTTTTTTTCTGAAAGAGTTGCATGTTAGGTTTAAACAGAAAGCGTAGTAAAAAAATCTCTCATCATGGGATTACAGCAAATCAAATAAAAGTTTTTTTATTTGGTTACAGGATCAAAGATAAATAATTAGGTATTGAAGAAGTTTTTATTTTTCTTGACTTAATATCGCGCGCGCGCACCTATAATTTATAACAGAGTAAAAGTGCATTTTTTATTATGTCTGAAAGTAATTTGTTTTAATTCATTCCAGTAAATTAATTATTTTTAAATCTTTTATTTTCGATATGCTCGCGTCCCCTAGTAGGGTTATCGCACCCCCTAGGGGGTGCGCCCCACAGTTTGAGAAACACTGGGTTACTTGATTGTTAAAGTATGAAATACGGCACTCGAAATTTTTTAAGCTGATTCTAGATGCTTTTAGTCAGTTTTGAACAGCTTATGGCTGCTTTGCAATGAAGAAAAATGGGTAATAGTAAAATATGTGCATGTTTCAAAAATAATATGCAATGGAGTTCATTTTGTAATCACTACAATCCTTACTGTAATAAATAATGAGAAGTAAAAATAAAGGTATTTTATAAAATTTAAATTAATATTCTCTTAAACATAATGTTTTATGGAACAACAGTTTATATATATATATATATATATATATATATATATATATATATATATATATATATATATATATATATATATATATATATATATATTCCCAGTATGTAATTATTTGATAATATTTAAATACAGCTATTCGGTTACATATTCTTTTTTCACTTTCTGTTTAAGTAACGCTAGCAATATGAGCAATAATAAACTGCATCATCTGAGCTTTTCCTTATTTTTCATCAATTAATCTCCCGGAATAGGGATAAAATGTAGTTTTCGAGAGGGTTTAGCTATTTGTGATTAAACTGTGTCGGTTGTAAGCAATCAGTCTGGCACTCAATTTGTTTGAAAAAGGATTGAAGGAGTAAAGGAACATTTTGATAAAATGCAAAAAAAAAAAAAAAACTATTTTGATTTCATTTAGAAAAAATTCCGAATGAGCAACAAAATTATTTTTAGATACATAGATGACATTCAACTATTATGAAATAGTTTGTTAATATGAAATACCGAGGTCTTAGCTCTGTTTGGCGCTGTTAAGGCTGTTTTTGGTAAAAGTACGAGATTTTGAACTAAACGCGAAGCACATTTTCAGACAGAAAAATGCCTCAATTTCCATAGAAATTTGCAATATCTTAGCTCATACCTCTGTTAACAATGTGTGTAGTGTTTTTTTTTTAAATTTCATAAAAATTCAAAATATTTTCTTTTTTGTTTTAATACGTGAAAGTGTCACCCATTTAACATTACAATAAATGAGAAAAAACACGAAATACATGTTATACCAGAAAAAATGAATCAACTCTGTTAAAAATGGGAAGTAGGATAAAAAATACTGCTCTTTAATGGATATTGAAGCCAGAATATCATATTAATTTTCCATTTCCTTTATATGTGATAAAATGTTCCAAATTCGGGTCCTATTCTTTAACATTGACTGAAAAAAGCCTTAATGCCAGGTGAAACCTTGAACTGCAGAAGAAAGACTCATTGTGTAGCGTAGTGAGAGCTGATTACTTGTTTTTGCCGTACGACTCGCTGCAGAACAAAGTGTGTTATGCGATTTTCAAAAGTTTATGCAGTCAAGTTTCAAAGATTTTTACTTACTGGTGTACATGTGATTTGAACATTGAAATTAAGCATAATGTACACTAAAAGAACTGGAGTTTGTAATACTGTGGCTGTTTTTTGCTGACCATGTTTTCATCCTTCAGTTTAAAAGTTCGTTTTCCAAGATGGTGTGTCGGGTATTATGAAATATCTAGTATTCCATAATACTCGATGTAAAAATGCAGTATTATAAACAACCCGACAGAATATACTGAATAAAAATAAAGTTAAAAAAGGAGTTTGGTGTATAATATAGATTTGGAGTATATAATTGCTTTAGCTGTTTTCTTTGGGCTCACCTTGAATGTACTGGAGTAAAGAAATAATTTTGTATTACTGTTTTTTGTAGATTAACTCAAAATAAAAATTACTTTTACGTAGTCTTAAAAGTATGGCTTTCATAGTTGAAAATAACTGCATTTCATGAAATCTTAATTAGTTTTCAAATGGTTTAAGCCACCTAATCCATACTATCCCGATATTCCCTATTACCGCTTACATTTTTTTTTTAAAAAATAAAAACATTTATAACAAAATAAGTATTACTCTTTTTGACAAGTGATAATTGCTTACAGTCTTTTATACTACATATCCCCAATGAATTATTTGGTGATTTTTACCAAAAACGAGCAATTTTAACGAGTAGTGTTTAAAAATTTGAATGAAATTACATAATATTTGACTCTCTTTTAAATATTATCAAGCTTGATTTTACCACCCACTGCAATCTGTATTCAATGATATTGTATGATTATGTATTATTTTTAAATTATTGATACCTAAATGCAAGCATTATAGCCCTGCATAAATAGTTAAAAAGGGTAGGGCTTGAAAATCTAAAACGGAAATATATTTATATTTTATGCTCTCTTAAACTTCCGTTGAAATCACTTTCTGTAAATCATATTTTTAGGGAATCGTCACTGAACCAAATACAAATTCTTGCCTATATTCAAGTCTGTAAGTTTCTGTGTTTAAATTAGACAATTTTCAAGTTCTTACCGGATCTCTACTGAGCATATAAGAAATTCCTGTGCCAAATTTGGTCTATAGGCGTCCTCTAAAACGGCGCAAGTCACCTTTTTGGAGTCCATTACCACATAGCCCGTTATTGGATCTCTTCTCAACAAAAATGAATATGCCTGTCAAATTTCCAGTCTGTAGGTCAGTGCTTCTCAAACTTTCAGTACATGTGACCCATTTTTCAATCATAATTTGTATCGTGCCCCCCACATACAATAACAAAGTATTGAATCCAAGAATAATGTACTTTGACGCTAAAACTACAATGTGATCTTAATTATAAATCACTCAAATTATCGAGATAAGTATTAATTTTTTTATACCTTACTTTCAAGCAATAGATATTTTAAGTAAGTTATTTTTAAGTAATAGATATTTTAAGTAAGTTATTTTTAAGTAATAGATATTTTAAGTAAGTTATTTTTAAGTAATAGATATTTTAAGTAAGTTATTTTTAAGTAATAGATATTTTAAGTAAGTTATTTTTAAGTAATAGATATTTAAAGTAAGTTATTTTTAAGTAATAGGTATTTTAAGTAAAAGTTATTTTTAAGTAATAGATATTTTAAGTAAGTTATTTTTAAGTAATATAGATATTTTAAGTAAGTTATTTTAAGTAATATATATTTTAAGTTAATAATATATATTTTAATATATTTTTATAATATATATATTTTTATATATATATATTATATATATATACCTTTAAGTAATAAGAAAAAATATCATGTTGTCTTTCTTTTCTAATTTTATATTGGAACAGATAACAATAAAAGTGCAATATTTTTTATTATGTCATAATGTAATTTGTTTTGCTACCTTTAAGTAAATTTTTATATTTTAAAAATTATTTTTTATTCTAGACTTTTTGATATGCTCTCGCCACTCTCGTATGGTTATCATGCTCCCCTAAGGGGGCGCACCCCACAGTTTGAGAAACACTGCTGTAGGTTTAATAGTTCCGGAGATCACTTCATGCATGAGTGAGTCCCTTTTTCTCCTTTCTATGCATATATAAGACCACACAAATGCATTTAAAATTAATATAAACTCATTCATTCGCAAGTGAAGCTAACTTTTGTTAAAAAGTAGCATTATTTATTAACACTAGAAAATCCGAGTTTTTGTTTACCCTCAAACGTCCATCGATGTCATTTCAACACCGGGATATAAAACACATAAAATAATTCCTTAAACTTAATAATTACATGACTACTGTTCACTAAGATTTAGTTTTAAGAATTTTTTGAATATTATTTCATGTGATTATCATATATTATGACCCTTTACATAAATTAAAAAATGTCGTTGACATTATGACTTATGGCGTTGATTTGTTGGGTTACTGCTTTGTCGGAAAATATTTCGAGTCGCAAATCTGCTAGAAACATTACTATTATGCGGTATACATTCTGCGCCATCCCTAGTGACATATAAATCAGAGATTACTGGAATATTACCAATTACATCTGCACTTCACCTAAAAGTATGTTATCATCGGAATCTAAATTAGATCAAGATAGCACACCACCATCCGATTAATTTTTAAAACGCTCTCATAACAAATTGACAATTTCGTTAGGGCTTAGACCCTTTATACGGGTTATCGTTTCGGGTGTCTATTCTGCGATAAGTTTGAAAATCGAATGAGAATTTTTTATGAGCAGATAAGCAAGTACTATATGTAACGAAACATTTAGACACAACAATGTTAGCCACTGTGAACTCAAGAACACAGCACTCAAGCTCAAATAAATGTGTGATAGGACTTTGGAAAATTTGTTTTACTAATAGTATTCTACTTATTAAACTATTTTTTGTTGAACGACAACTCCTTATAATGATGATTTGCCTGGGTTTCGAAACGACACCAGCGGACGTACTAGGTATATTATTTGCAAAATAATTTCTAATTAACCTAGAAACACAAAACATTTCCGAGTAATCTCCAGAGAAAAAGATTAAAAGTCATGATTTTTTTAAAAAAATCCCTGCAAAAGGAGAACAAAGTCCATGCGGAAAGGAGAACAAAGTAAACAGCTTCCGGTGTCAAATCGACACAGAATCTTAAAAGGTCCTTTTTGAATAGCAGGTTTACTAATTTTTTAATCCTATATTTTTCTAATTACATATATTGCTGTGCTCGGTGGCTGTGAGGTTGTGTTCTCGCCTCGTCAGCGTCCCTCATTCCCGATTGGACCCGAGGAAATTTTGGATGCAAAATAGTAGTCACGTATACCGTATAATTATGGGGCATATAAAAAATCTCTTGAGTATCAATTTGAATCTGGTACTTTCGGCACAATTAAATCATCGCAATATTCCGCTTTCGATGAGAGTTTGAAATGAATAAAAAATTCAAACGTCACATTTTGATAGCGAAAGCCATCACCAATGAAATGACCTCCCCTCTTAGGGTCTTCCCGTGTCTGCGAACGGCTTAGCTCCCAAAATGCAAACGATTTTTGAAAAAAAATATATTATGTCTTTCGTTTCTATAAAATAATCCTTTATATGGTTCCTTAAAATACAGCTATTTATTTTTATTAAACATATTTAACTGCTGTATTGGACTTATGAAAGTATATTTTAAAAATACCTTTCCAAATTGTTACACATTACAATGTTATACTGCCTATAAGTAACTTTATCTTTCAATTAAATAAAAATTTCCATATAAAGAATAAAAAAACATACATAATCTCTTCAAGATATAATTTATCCCATAATTATATTTCGTAAATACAAAATTTAGATTAAAACACAGCGTTTAAAATAGTCCCTGAAAACAGAGCGAAGAATAGACATAAATTTTAATAATGAAAACAGCCATTTCTTTTTCTAGGAAATAAAGTCTAGAAAATAAGCTATAACAATTTCATAGTAATAGCTATTCAGTTCTTTTAATGTCTTTTCGGTCGAATAACTGACCAATGGAAATGAAGCCGTTGATGTCGAATTTAATTCCTTAAGCCATCTTTTCTCATTAGTTCTCGTATGTCTCAAATTAAAGCTTGTTTTAAAGCTAGCCATTATTACTGAAGACGAAACCAGACTGCGTTGTCAAAGTCTTCTAATTTGTGACAATAGATGGCGCTACAACCCTGTTGGCATTTCAAATTCTCCCGAGAGACTCGCAGGGTTACCAAATTTAATTTGAAGATTTCGTGTTGATTATTCAGTCGTTCTCCGTTTTGTGTTCTTTAAAATATAAGTAAGCTTAGTACGCATATTTATAAAGTTATGAATAAGCATATTTATTTATGCTTACAGAACAGAGATGGAGTTTAAATCACTTATTTAGACTAGCGCATCTAGGAAGATTTCTTGAAGGGAAATAGATTAAAAGATATTCGAGAGAGAGAGATTAAATATTTAATGAAGAATAAATTTGCTAGGGAGGGATTAAATACTAAGTAATTATTATTTTAGAAATTAAAACAATTATGCATTTATTAGTATTCAGTAACAGAGTTTTAAATGTATTATATAAGTGAATGTTATATATAAAATAAATTCTAGTTTAAAAAAAAAAAAAAAAAAACAACTAAAAAGAACGTTAAAGTTAATCGAACTAAAAGGTAAAAAAATAATTCTTAATATAAGAATAAAATGATTAACGAGAATATTAACGCCATTGGGGTAAAACTGTGGGATGATCGATATCAATAGTTATAATTTCTTACTAGTTCTATTTCGAAATGCAGAATTAGGGTAGAAATGTAATCCAAAGCATCCCATACTTTTGCAACAATGACTATATAATTGTCTCGTTAATCATTTTATTCTTATATTAAGAATTTTTTTTTTTTTTTAGTTCAATAAACTATAAAGGTGAGTTTTTCAGTCTTCTTAAGCTATAATTTATTTTTTTTTTTTTTTATTTTTCAGTTCGATCTTGTTTTACAATAAAAACCTTTGCATTTATTTTTTTAACTATCAGTTTTAAATTCATTATATAAATTAATCTTAAATGCGTCATAAATTTTTTAAAAAAAAAAAAATACCATTGGCATTCGAACTAAGTGCGTGCAAAAAATGGTTTGGTTTACAAAATGTAGGATCAACCAATTGAAGAAAATCTGGAGGAGTTAAGTTTGTAAAATAATTAATGCTGAAGAAGGGGTAAAGTCAATATTTTTCACTAAAAAGAGCTCAACATTCACTCCGAACTTTGCATCAGCTTTAGACCATTGCTTCTCTAACTTTCTATACTTGCTCCCCAATTTTCAATCATAATATTTCTCGTGTCCCCTCCATATAATATCAATTAATTTAATTCAAAATCAATATATTTTGACGTAAAGGTACAAGGCTACTCTAATTAAAAACCATACAAATTACAAGATAATTGATAAATTTTGTATATAATGTTATGAGATGCCCATAGAAATCACTGGTAATCATTAAACTTGTTCTTAACTTATTACTGTTAATTAATTATGAAACACATTGTGCAGTACTGATAAATGTAAGGGGTGTTTTTTTAGAGGTATAGAACTTTAAATTGCAATAAAACAACGATGTATTATTCGATTGACATGCATTTTTTTTATTCGAAAGATAATCTTGTGGCATTACATTTTAAATATGATTTCTGGCATAGGACTGCTACTGCTGGCTCGGATGTAGTCCAATCTGGACGTCCAATTTTCGATGACTTTTTTCCAACATTTGTGGCCGTATATCGGCAATAACACGGCGAATGTTGTCTTCCAAATGGTCAAGCGTTTGTGGCTTATCCGCCTAGACCAATGGCTTTACATAGCCCCAAAGAAAATAGTCTAGCGGTGTTAAATCACAAGATCTTGGAGGCCAATTCACAGGTCCAAAACGTGAAATTAGGCGTTCACCAAACGTGTCTTTCAATAAATCGATTGTGGCACGAGCTGTGTGACATGTTGCGCCGTCTTGTTGGAATCACAGCTCCTGGACATCATGATTGTTCAATTCAGGAATGAAAAAGTTAGTAATCATGGCTGTATACCGATCACCATCGACTGTAACGTTGTGGCCTTCATCGTTTTTGAAGAAGGATTCCACCAGCCCATAAAGCGCGCCAAACAGTCCGTTTTCCTGGATGTAACGGTGTTTTGGCATACACTTGTGGATTAGCTTCACTCCAAATGCGGCAGTTTTGTTTGTTGACGTAGCCATTCAACCAGAAGTGCGCTTCATCGCTAAACAAAATTCGCTTATGAAAATCGGGAACCACGGCAATCTCGTTTTGGGCCCATTCGACGAATCTACGCCTTGCTTGATGATCGTTTTGATGAATTGCCAAACCAAACTGAGAATAAATCACTTGACAGCTGTTAAATCGGTCGCCATCTTGGTAAGTAATGGCAACTTAAACTTCTATACCTAAAAAAAAAACACTCTGTATAAGTGTACTATATCAATATAAATATGTATTTTATTTTTTATTATGTCAGAATGTATTTCTTTTTGCTTCCTTTCAGTAAATTAATATATTTTTTTAAACAATAATCTTTTATTTTCGACTTTTTCATAAGCTCGTGCCCCCTGTAGAGTTTTCACGCTCTCCTACAGGGGGCATCTCACAGTTTGAGAAACTCCGGCTTTAGACAAAAAAGTACACGTTTTGACTCGAAGAGTTGGTAAGAAATCATTATTAATTTGGTGACTGCTGAATCAATTATCGGCTGTTTTGGTAAAATAAAGCAATGAATGATGCTCCAGGTATTTTCTTTTTTTACATAAAGAACACTTTTGTTTATTTGTTGCATTTGGTTTAACCATGAACGTTTTCGATTTTATCTTGTAATCTAATATTTTAGTCGCCACGTCTGGAAATGGGATCCGGAATTAGTCGCCAAATATGGAAATGGTATATGGTATTAGTTTCCAAATCTGGAATTAGTTTGATGAATAAATCGCCAAATCTCTCTCTCTCTCTCTCTCTGGAAATCGTTATTCCTGATGATCTTGATCAGGCCAATGAAACAAAATTATTAAATTACTGTTTTGTAATCGATCCTTGAGAAATGTGGTGCAAAATTTAGAATTAATTTGACCTTTTAAAGTGGGTGAAAATTGAGTTCAAATATTTAGTTAAATACAAATGAAGCTTATAAAAGTATGTTAAGAAGAAATGATATAACGAGAGTTTTAAGAATTTTGTTCTAACGGAATGTGTGAATAATGTGCATGAATGTCAGACACATAAAAGATTTGAATAAATAGAATTTCTTAGCCTCAGCAATTAACTTAAAGAAAACTTTTTTTATTTAAGATCCAAAGATTAAACTTTCGTTGAGAGTTGGTTATTATAACATTTACATTTCTAAAACAAATTGACTGGTTTTTGATAAACGAACTCTAAATCCATCATGAATATATACTGTAAACAATTGCTGGAATTATCACTCATCAAAAAGAGTAATATTTATTTGTTGTTATAAAAATATTTATTTAATTAAAAATGATAAATGTTTGGAGTGTGATATGGAATAGGAGTTTTAAACCATTAGAAAACTACTTAATATTTCATAAAATACAGTTATTTTGTACCATAAAAGTCCTATTTTTAAGAATATACGTAAAAGTGATTTCTGTTTTGAGTTCATTTACAAAAATCACCAATGTAATATTTTTCTCTGCTCGTAAGGAAGTAAAGTAAGCAGGAATAAAATAAATTTTAAAATTGTGTAAAAATGACTTCTCTTCCAGCCTTTAAAGGTATGTGATATTGCACGCATTTAGCAACATTTGTGGGCTAAATGTTTGCTAATTGGGCTAAGGGCTCAAATGTTTGCTTATAAATTTATCATACTTGGATAAATATTTTAAACTCAAAAACCTCTTTTTTACCTTTTTGTATTTTATTTAAATAATTTCTTCGTATTTACTTAAGGGGAAAGAGGTATAAAAAGGAGAAACGCACATGCATGCACACACGCATAGTAATCAAGATATAACTCAATTCAACAAAACGTTATGTTCGAAATTTTATCATTTTTCTGTTTATGAACGAAATGAGACCATGATGGAGGATACTTGAAACTTTTAAAAATCTTTTAGTTAAACACAATATTTAATTGAATTATATATTTGAATTTTTTGTTAAAATTAAATTTATGAGCAGTGCTCAGGGGAAACAGATATTTGAAGGAAATAAGATGTGCTTACAAAAATACGAATTCTTCTCTGGATATATATATATATATATATATATAAGCACATCATTTATAAATATTATCACACTGGTTTCTCTTATAGAACAAAACCTAGTAGGAGAGTTTAATAAAAGATACTGGAGCAGATTTGTAATTCTAAATCCTGATCAAAGGATTCTTAATGGTTAACGACATCAAAAAATACATTTCTAGAAAAAATCTTTGAGATGTTTTGATACATAGTTTCCTTTTAATATCTTTTCTTGTACTTCACAACAAGAATTCATTCCGAAACAAATAAAAAAAGAACAGCAAGCCTTTCAAAAATTATTTTTAAAGTTATGAATGTCGTTTAAAAAGATATCTTCATTTAATCTTTTGAAGAACCAGGTACTCGCCGAAAACGTGGTCCGTTGGAATACACTCAAAAAGCTTAAGATTCTGGAGTAGCTGTGCCAGGGAAGCAGATTGCTGCCACCATAGGGAACATAAAAGTCGTATAAAAATCTTTTATTCGCGAGGCCGAGTCCAAATGGAAGATTTTGGGCAAGTTGACAGTAAGTGGAGGTTTCCGAATGTTCTTAGAATCTTTTAAGTAAGCAACAAAGAAAAAAGGGGTATAAAACTACTGAGCTTATGTTTCTCGAATAGTCAGGGGAATAAAAGTTTTTGGATTAAAAATAATTAATTTATTTTAGGGGTTATTTTTTTGTTACTGATTTTAGAGCAAAGTTTTTCACTCAAATATACAATAAAAATCGCTTAAGGTATCCGACTACGTTCGGAACCGTGATTTTTAAAAAGAGGCATGAATGAATAATTTCCATGATATTTAGTGTCACTTAGATTAGAATTAATGTATAAATTTTTTAAAGACATTTTGACTAAAATAAATTATTTAAATACAATATTTCTCTCTCTCTCTCTCTCTCTCTCTCGGCAAAAAATAAACTTGGAATAAACTTTTTCAAAATCTCCTTTTGAGAAATATGCTTCTATTATAATAAAATTTTGCCTGTATGTAGCACAGACCTCTGTACAGATGCTCAACTATGAATTTTGAAAAAATCGCATTATTTTCAGAGGTACAACCACTTGAAATAATTATCGGCGTTTTTTTCTTAAAATTTCTTCCCTCTGTTGTCGTAAAACATGGATAAAACCACTTCTAAGTTATATATTTCAAAACTTCTAGTTGAGCCTCTGTACAGAGGTCTAAACTATATACAGGCAAAATATTATTATAATAGAAGCATTTTTTCAAAAGGAGAATATTTTGAAAATTGGTCATTCTATGTTCATTTTTTGTCAAAATATTGTACTTAAATCATTTTTTACTGTAACACTATTCTTAAAACAATTTTATATACATTTTCTAATCTAAGTGACACTAAATATCATAAAAGATTCACGAGGTATTATATCGCATAGAAATATATAATTTTTTTTCCAATCGAATTATGATTTTGTTCGAAGCTGTATAATTACTAACATTCTAAGTATCTTTCTAAATAAGTTTAATTATGAAGTAAAAGCTAAGTTAAGTTTCATTTTCTTAATTATTAAAATTAATTGTACGTATATTTTAATAGCAATGAATAAATTAAAGTCATATTCGAATTTAACTGAAGTCTATTTTACGTTGCTAACTGAAATTAAAATTGAGTTTGTATTGATATCCTCCTAATGAATAAATATTGTTAAATTCATTTTAGACAAAGTATACATGTCAAGAGCTAATATTTGGTTAAGAATAAAGAGTTAAACATTCTATTTAATCCTCATGATTCAGAAATTCAATTTTAGAATATTTCTCTCTCTAAGAGATAGTCTTACATCATAAGAAACTGCATGCATTTTAATTATTAAAGTTTGTATTTACAAGCGGGGTTAATTTAAATAAAAAAAAACGTTTTAATAGAACTAGAACGGTAACAAATAGATTAATTGGGAGATTAATTGCAGAAGCGTTTGATAGCCTCCACAGAGTATTAAGTTTGTGTATTTAAAATTAATGGCGTAAATGAATTATTACGGAATTAAAACAGCAAGAATTCATATAAGTGTAATCTTTATTTAAAATTAATAATGTAAGAAATCAACTATTCAATTGTGAATGGTATTCAAAGTGTACTTATTATTTATTAAAAATGAATAGTTTACTCAGATGTATTGAATTCAAAATCATCCAATACATTAGTAAATTAACTACTAGGTTGTTCGAGAAATTTTACGTTACACTGAAGTGCAAAACTTAAGTAATTGAATAACAATGTAATTTTTTTAAGCAGATAGCCATGGATTTCTAGAAAAGAGGTTATTGCGATCAGTAAAAATAACACGCATTTCAATAGAATGTAGTGCTTATGGAGATACCAGGAACAAAACTTTATAGGCAAAATACACAAAACGCATGCGGTAGGTGCAATAAAAGGAAGAATGAAGGTTCATATTAAAACATTCGTTCAAGTTCAAGTGAGTTCTTTCATGAGATTAGGAGAAATTTTCTGGACGAATTCATTTGTGGGAAAATGATCGGGAAGCTGGAAAAGGGGCTTAGTTTGACCAATGAAGTTGAAGAATTCGGAATCAACAAAATTGCCCATTCAAGCGCATGGAAAGCTTTTCAAACCATAGGTATAACACATAGAAATGTTGATGTTGGCCACCCAAGGAAAACCATTACAGTGGATGACTGATATATCGTTCTAAAGGCAAAAAGACGCAGATTCTAGTCAGCAAGTGTCATTGTTCAGCAACTTTGTATAGAAACAGGACTACAAGTATCATGGCTTACTGTGATCAGATTCCTTCGGAAAGGTTTCTATACTCCCTCTATTCTGAACACAATGCTTTTGAAAGTTGATAATTTGCTGCACTGTTTTGGGTGGTGTGAGAAGTACAAAAACTAGACATCTCATCAATGGAATCATGTCGTCTTTACGCATGAGATTAGTTTTAGTTCTCAACGCCGTTTGATTCCTCACCCCAGTAACATCACGAAATGAGACCGTTACCACTTTTTTGATTCCCAGCTATGGTTGTGTGATTATTTTGAGGCACAGTTACGAAATGATGTCTTTTTAGAACGTGGTACAATATGAGCTGTTCAGAAGAGCACAGTTAGACCTACAGATAACCTAAATCTACTAGGAATTTGAACAATCATCCAGAATTGCTGTTTGAGGATCGTTATTATCTGTAAGGAAGTAATTCTGTTACGCTATAATGGTCTTTAGCCTCCCTCACACCTTTGATAACGTGGTTCAGCTAACGTGCTGTAAAGACCCAGTGATAGTGGGATATGAAACATCGGAAACAGTTTTCTCATGTTTGACTAATCTAAACTCACTCGTTTAGGACCATTTGCCACAAGCTAACTACCTATAGAACGCCCGTTGACGGAATCTGATGTCCTAAAATCTGGCAGAGTAGTTTCTGTGTTGTGGAAATGTTTGTTTTAGAAGTGGAACTTTTAATCACAATAACATATACGCTAATTGTTGAAGCCTACTGCACCATTTTTAATTACATATGCTTTCTGCGTACAAACGATTTTACGGGGTGGATTAATGTTGCTTCTAGAACGACAACGCGAGTTGTCAATTTCGATAAGACATGGTATGATAGCATTAGGGCTACAGCGATTGAATTGGATGACCTTAATTCTAGACTTTGAAGAATCGAGGAGACGAGGAGGAATGTCGACAGAAGGAATGGCATAGATGTAAGTTAACTTACCTCTTTTTCAGACATCCCACCGACGAACACCAAGTGTGTCGAACGGTGGGAAATTTGCTTCGGAGGATCGACACGATAATTGCTGCTCGTGGAGGTTACGCCAACTTTGTGATGGCTAATAAATGACTTTTTTATACCTCAAATGTCCAAATCTTTTTTGTAGGCAGCAAGCCCCCACCCTCACACACACAATTGTCTCTATTGATCATTTAAATAAGGTGAAACACATTTATAAATAATTCTTACAAAATTATATTTGTTCATAGATGTAAGTAATGTATACTAGTTAGAAAATATTTAGGAAGTGTGATTAATCCCCCCATCGAAAAAAAAACGTCCATGTATTATAGGGTGTTTTTTTAGAGGTATAGAATTTTAAATTGCAATAAAACAAAGATGTATTATTCGATTGACATGATTTTTTTTTATTCGAAAGATAATCTTGTGGCATTACATTTTAAATATGATCAAGCAAGGCGTAGATTCGTCGAATGGGCCCAAAACGAGATTGCCGTTGTTCCCGATTTTCATAAGCGAATTTTGTTTCGCGATGAAGCGCACTTCTGGTTGAATGGCTACGTCAACAAACAAAACTACCGCATTTGGAGTGAAGCTAATCCACAAGTGTATGTCGAAACACCGTTACATCCAGAAAAACTGACTGTTTGGTTCGCTTTATGGGCTGGTGGAATCATTGGTCCGTACTTCTTCAAAACCGATGAGAGCCACAACGTTACAGTCAATGGTGATCGGTATAGAACCATGATTACTAACTTTTTCATTCCTGAATTGAACAATCATGATGTCCAGGAGCTGTGGTTCCAACAAGATGGCGCAATATGTCACACAGTTCGTGCCACAATCGATTTATTGAAAGACACTTTTGGTGACCGCCTAATTTCACGTTCTGGACCTGTGAATTGGCCTCTAAGATCTTGTGATTTAACACCGCTAGACTATTTTCTGTCGAGCTATGTAAAGTAATTGGTCTATGCGGATAAGCCACAAACGCTTGACTATTTGGAAGACAACATCCGCCGTGTTATTGCCGATATACGGCCACAAATGTTGGGAAAAGTCATCGAAAATTGAACTTCAAGATTGAACTACATCCGAGCCAGCCATGGCAGTCATATGCCATAAATCATATTTGAAAAGTAATGCCACAAGAATATCTTTCGAATAAAAAAAATCATGTCAATTGAATAATACATCGTTGTTTTATTGCAATTTAATGCTAAAAAAAACACCCTTTAGTTTGTGAAATCTACTTTTGATATCTTCCATATGTAATCGTACAGGTATATTCGAAAATTTAATAATTTTATTGAATCTTAACGTATTTTTTTTAAAAGTTTATTAATTGAACACGATTGGTTTAAAAAATTTCATCCAAACATACTAAAACCTAAATAATTATATTAAATTACTGAAATTAGATTTTATATTCAAAAAATCAAATTTGATAACAGAACATAGAAAAAACATTCATCAAATAAAAACATTTTTTTAAAACAAAATTAACATGAAAATTTCTGATGGAAAACTAAAAATAACATTTCCTCGATACTGTATTCTTTTTCTTCAGTTTTTGAGTATTATTCATGAACAAAAAGTCAATAATATTGCTTATAATATTGCTGCTAGAACAAATAAGCTAAATTTTCACAGTTCAAATTGTAATGTAGTGAAGATAGCTTTGAAGTGTCTACATACATTCATTTACATAACGTTACTGAACTATAATATATTCCTATTTATTCTCATATATTCATATTTTTACTACAATAAAATTTGATTTCATTTTGAAACTCTTCATTAAAAAAAAGGTACGCTTGATAGGATTGCCGAACAAATAAAATCTTTCTCTTGATTTGAATATAGTCAACCTTTTTTTTTATAATTTCTCGTAACTACTTTCGAAAAGATTACATTTTTCGTCCCGAATCAGAATTTATTTTGACTGTAGTTTGAAGATTTTCAAGCGATATGGAGTATAATATTGGGTTTTCTTATAAAATAAAAAAAGGTTTGTTATGTTTCTATGGAGAGATTTTCCTAAAACTTTTTTTTCCAAAAACTTGTAAGAATATCTGACTGGAACATACTGCCCTCCTTTAGATGCTTGTAAATACGACAGGAGATTTTCGGAACATCTTGAAACAATAATAATTTAATAAAAAGTCATATTTTTTGTTTGTGAATCTAGTCAGTTATATTGTAGATTTTGCAGATAAGTGTATAAAATATTCTAATCCATTTTCACATAAAACACATAATGTATCTGCACATAAAGGAGAAAAGCGACTCATTCGTTCATCACGTCATTTCCGGAACTATTAGGCCTACAGGCTTGAAATTTGGTAAGCGGAACTACTTCTTTTTCTACTTCTTTAAAGGAGTAGATCCGCTGCAAAAGAAGTTTTGCAAAAATAGACCCTCAGGAGGGTTGCGAGGAGATACGGGGAAATATATATATATATATATATATATATATATATATAGATAGATAGATAGATAGATAGATAGATAGATAGATAGATATTCTAAGAGAATATTTCTAAGATAAATTACTTATAGAAATTAATAACATACTTCTGTCTGTGAGTGAAAACTTCTGAAAGTGGCTTGACACAATGTTTTAGTTGCTTAATCAATAATACCTTTGAACCTTGTAATGATAATAAAGATGGCTTAAAACCTTAAGTATTGTGAAATCTTACATCACAAAATCTGTTGAATGTTATATTTTATTTCTTTTAACCGTCACTCACATGCGAAAAAAACGAACGGAACTTCAAACGCAGCGTTTTACGTACATGGTGTTTATATTCTGTTTTTGCCGTAAAAGGGGCATGCAAAGGTGAAAAAGGAAGAACAGTAGTAAATGCAAAATGTTTATTACACTTTCACACATAAATATAGTTTTTCTGTTCTTTTTATTTCGAAATTTAGTTTTTAGTTTACACACTCCTTTAGTCTTCGCCGCGATTGAATGCAATGTTTTCACTGGATCTTAATTTTTTTTTTCCTTAATTTCGTGGAAGCATCGTGTGTGCTTGCTGGTTTCTACATTCTTTACATTCTTCTGTAAATCACAATCCAAAACACTTCAGAAATTAGCACCTGGTTCAATGTTTAGTAGGTAGTTTCTGAGAACTTATCAAAATTATTTGCGCATTCACTGTCGCAACGTTCAACAACACAAAAAATATTGTCATAGGCTAACCATTGTATTTTTTAGCCATTGAATATAATATGTTCTTTTATCAAGGACGATAATTGCTCCCTAAGTTAAATTATCTGGATAGATTTCAGTAGAGGAATCATACTTGCTATATTATATTCTTCATCATTCAATTCTTCCTCATCTTCCCGCAATGAGACTTTCTTCATCAAAAAATACTGTTGTAATAAATCTATTAAATACTGTATATATATTAAATTACTTAAGTATCACATTTCTTCATCATGACTACATTAATACGCTATAGCGTAAGGAAGATTTAAAACATGCTTATGCATTCAGAACTGTAACGGTGATTCACGCGCAGAGTATGACATAGCCCTCAGAGGTGGTATCTAAATATATATATTTATAATTCAGCTACAAGCTAAGGTCCCTCAAAGGATATGACCTTAATGTATGCTACACGAGGAACTATCCATTCTCCGAAATGGTTTAGATGGAGTCTTGAAAAAAGTTAGGCGGTGGGTCTGATATACCCTGCTTGGGAAGTGCTTGGTCAAATTAGCCCACATTTTAAAAATTCATGAAAAAAAAAAAAGAGTCAGTTCTCAAAAAAGCTACATTTTTGACTAAATATATAATGTTCAAACAATTTTTGATATCATTTGTTTTCTCTAATTTTATTTCCTTTATGATTAATTTGAGTTTAAAGTATTGTACAGATTGTTAAAATTCACGCAAGATTTTTAATCATGTATTTTTCTAGTATTTTTAATGCATTTTCAGGTAGGAAATTTGCCCTTATTTTACGAATAATTTTTGAAGTGGTAACTTCGATTGGCGCGTTTTGCATGAAAGTAAATTTAAATAAACGTCATGCTCGGGTTTGTAACACTCATTCGGCTTTCTTCATCTTTAGTCGGAAATCGTGATCGTACAAGGTCGTTCGCACCATACACACCTCTAAAAAGAAAAAGGAGGGACGTTACAACCTCTCCCCCACCACTCCGAAATGACTGGGAATGCGATAGTTTGACCCCCACCATCACGCCGTAAAAGCAAAGTTCTTAGCTTCCATATAAGTGAGGCTCCCACACCCCACCATCTCATTCTACGAAATAGAATGCGGTATTGTTTCCAATACTAGTTGAAGCAGGAAAATGAAGCATGTAATATTTTAAAGAAATAGCCTTAGAGAGAGATAGAAATCCTACACTTTAAAATTAAATAAAATGTAGAAAAAGGACGAATTTTATAGAATTTAGTAAATAGTATATATATATATATATATATATATAATTATCATTAGCAATATTGCCATGAAATTAAGAATAAAAATCTATTGTTGTTGTTGTCGTGTGTTTATTACTGGGATACATACGAAAGACGTGAGATAGATGAACAGAAACATATAACACAACCACACAGAAGAATACAGATTTTTATCACAAACGATGATCCCAGCATATAACAAGAAGAGTTGTGTTGCTTTTCCTTTCGAGACGGGAATCCATTTCAGGCGAAAGACCGACTTCTTTCCCGAAGAAGATACAACCATGTCTTACTCGGGATTCGAACCCACTTGGTTACAAACCGAGGGACATAGCCACCATACTGGCTGGGCGACAATAAAAATATATTCTTGTAAAAGAATCAGAATAGTTAATAACAAATACTTCTATTACGTAAATATATTTTTTGAGTCAAAAAAGAAAGTTAAAACATTTAAAAATTTAAAATAACAAAATTAAGTATACATATATTAAGAAAAAGTTACATTAAATAATTTAAATATAAGAAGACTAAATATAATTTAGAAGACTTATCTTGCAGCAGCACCAGAAATATTTTTTTACCCAACTGCCATAATGAGAACTACCTGTTTTACTATCAGTTTGTTTAAATTAATTCATGTATAGAATTGAATATTTTTAAATTATAACCAAAATTCCCCAAACCGGATCGGGTCTTCTCAACAAATTACCTATGATTTTAGGTGGGAATTTCAAAGTAGATTTTTCAAAAGACAAATCAAAACTCAATTTAATCATATCAAATGATCAATATGAAAGTATGAAGAATTTCGAAACAATGTTTGACGGAGTTTTTTGATAGATATTTAAGCAAAATTTTGAATCTAAAGTATATTTATAACTTATTTCAGCTACCCTAAAACTATTGTTTCCTTTTTAGAATACATTTAATTCACAAATATGAATGTATATTTCGAAATAAATTACTTTATGAGTACAGACATATGAATATATAATTAATACGACACAATACTAATATTCCCTTGTTTTTTATTTACCGAATTAATCCCTGAAATAACATTACAAAATTTGAAGTTATCACTTCTATCTTGTGGTCATAAGCACACCCACTTTATTTTAATGAGTTTACTCTTTCTGTCGATTATTTTACTAGAGAACCCATGAGGGCATGTTACCCTACTGCTCAAGGTCACAGAATTTTGGTTGGTATGTCATGAGCTAAAGCAGGGGTGCACAACCCAAATCGGTTGGTGGGCAAAGTAAAAATTTACTAAACTGAGGTGGGCCGCACATATCAAAATAAAACAAATTATTCAAAATATTTTATGTTATCGTACAACATTCAAAATATTTTATTACCTTACAATTAATGTGACACTTGTTTTTGTATTTTACTTGAGATAAATATATAATAGAAATTTATTCAATAATTATTGATATGATCAAAAAACATCTAGTTTACCTTTTACTGGATCACAATCACAACAAAGTTAAAAGTCCATCGTTTGCACTTGTTGGTGGAAGAATATCTCTTAACATACAAGGTTCTTATCTACAGTAGATTTATGCTGCAATCTGAGGTTACGTAATATAACAACTATGTGCGCAACATCTTCACATTTTATACTTGTGTTATAGTATGTTTGCATACAATTGATTTACATTTTCAAAATTTTTATTTCAAATGCAGAAATGCAATTAAGCAAAGAAGAAAAGCATTTGTAATTATTACAGTGTTTGACAAAATAAGTTTTTTTTCCTGCCCAATAACCAAATGTTTAGTTTCTTATTGTATGATATTAATTATTGTGCACCGGGATTAAAATATATCATAAAATGAAAAAGTTACATAATTTGAGAAGGTTAAAATATTAAACATTTTTATTCTGCTGCCGTAATTATCTTATATTTCTACTAGCTGGTATTACAGTTGTGAGGCAACTCATTAAATCCATCATCGGATTCTTTCATTGCCAAATAAAACAAGAAACATACTACTAATCTGAACTTAAAAATATAGACATAAATTATTTCTCTGACAAATAGAACTAAATACACTACTCACTCTCAACGAAATTCTCGTTGAAAGAGGAATAACATACCCACGCTCATCTGCTTTCCTTCATCCATCAACACCTGTTATTCCCATTGCTTGGAAGTCAAATGAAGAAAAAAACTATTTCGGTAAGAACTGCACGGGAGAGGTGGGGGTGGGTCAAAACACGATATTTTCGATTCAACTGGCTGTAGTCCAAATGTCTAAAATAATATAGACATAAACTTCAATTGAGTCGCAAAAAGTCTCCAAATTGGCCACGGGTTGGGCAAGCCTATGCTGGAGAGAAGTACCGCTGAAGACCAGCCGTGAAGAAGAGGCCAATGCACGTGAAATATGTCAGAGCTCTAACGTCCTTCCATGGTGTGGTATGGAAGTTAGAAGAAGGGGTGCATGTCCAGGTGTCAGCCTCATCATTTGATCTTGGTTCAAAATTATGAGGTAAGTCACCAATAGCTCTCGTGTAGCGAAATATTGTGACGTTAATGTAACCCTCTCCTCAAAATCATTTTTTTCTTTTATGTGAATAAGTAAGAAAGGCAATACATTGCATTTTATTTTTTTTAGGGAACAAGCGTTCTCTCTAAACCGTGAAAAATTATCGATGAATTTACAACAAAGAAAGATCGACTAAAAACATCTGCAGAATATACCTAGTGGCCCGAGAAGTTCTGATACAAGTATAAAGGAATTAAAATTAAAAACATTAGGATTAAATTTAAAACTAAAGCTTCTTAAGTTATCCGACTACGTTCGGAACCATGATTTTGCAAAAGCGCATAATTGGATAATTTGAATAATATTTAGTGTCACTTAGATTAGAATATATGCATAAAATTGTTTTAAGGACATTTTGACAAACAAAATTTATTTAAATATTTTATTTTGGCAAAAAATTAACTTAGAATAATCTTTTTTCCAAATGGTCTCCTTTCGTGATAAATGCTTTTATTGTAATAATATTTTGCCTGAATATAGCTCAAACCTCTCTACAGAGGCTCAACTAGAATTTTTGAAATATGTAACTTAGAATTGGGTTTATTCATATTTTACGACAACAGATGGGATCAATTTTAAGAAAAAAACGCAAATAATTATTTCAATTGTTAGTAACTCTGAAAATAATGTGAATTTTTCAAAAATTCTTCTTGAGCTTCTGTACTGAGCTATCTACAGGCAAAATATTATTATAATAAAACCATTTTTCACAAAAGGAGAACATTTGGAAAAAGGTTATTCGAAGTTCATTGTTTGCCAAAATATTATATTTAAATAATTTTTTTTTGTCAAAATATCCTTAAAACAATTTTATGTATGTATTCTAATCTGAGTGGCACTAAATATCATGAAAATTATCCATTTATGCGCCTTTTTTCAAATCATGGTTCCGAACGTAGTCAGATACCTTAATGTGATAATTATGCACAAACAAATATTTCTTTATACAAGATAAGATACTCATTAAATCATTAAATAACATGACAGATGTCAACAGGGATGTTTTAAGACCCCTGAGGCCCTGGGTCCACAGAAGTGTAATTTTTGAGGCATTTGGCCCCTACCTAAAAGTATGCCTTTCCTGAGATCTTTAAGAATGGAAAGTATATAGCATGCATTGTCAAATACTCGTTCGAATTGTAATTTGAAACTAATAAATGTGCATGACTCACAATATCAAAAATCTAGGCACAAACCGGTTTGACCGACGGTCACTTTTCGACTAAATGAGTTGAATGATTGTTTATGGTATTAGGCCTAGACCTAGACATGGACAATGGTCATCATATAATAATATAGTCATCACTATTGTCATTTGACATGCTGTTTGTAATTCCTTTCTCTTTGGAAAATGTGTACGGGAAAAATATTTTACCATTAGAAATATCCGGATCATGATCTTATAAGACAGAGCCGAAAATGAAACGAAGCCCCCACCGAGAGCTATGCTCTGGTTCTGGTCCCAATTGACTCATGACTTAAGATATCCCTGAAATCAAGTAAATTTAGCTCTCTTCTCCGTCAGATTCAGAACCTGTTTTATTATTGTGTTAACTTTTTTATTATTTTTCTATAAAACAATACATCGGTTAAGGTATCAGATTACGTACGGAAACGGGATTTTGGAAAAGCGTATAAATGGATAATACTTATGATATTTAGTATCATTTAAATAAGAAAATGTATATAAAAATTGGTTTAAGCATAGTATTACAATAAAAAATTATTTATGTACAATATTTTGACAAAAAATTAACATAGAATGACCCATTTTCAAATTATTCTGTTTTTGTAAAAAAATGCTTCTATTATAATAACATGTTGTCTGTATATATCTCAGACCTCTGTACTGAGGCTCAACTAGAAGTTTTGAAATATATAACTTAGAAGGGGGTTAATCCATGTGTTTTACGACAACACAGGGGATAAATTTTAAGAAAAAAACGCTGATTACTATTTCATTGGGTTGTAACTCTGAATATAATGTGAATTTTCAAAAATTAATTGAGTCCCTATACAGAGGTCTGACCTATACACAGGCAAAATATTATTATAGTAGAAGCATTTTTCACAAAAGGAGAACATTTTGAAAAAAAGGTTATTCTAAGTTAATTTCCTGCCAAAATATTGTATTTAAATAAATTTTTTTATTAAAATATTTTTAAAAATAATTTTATACATGTATTCTAATCTAATTGACACTAAATATCACGAAAATTATCCATTTATGCGTTTTTTTTTTAAATCACAGTTCCGAACGTAGTCGGATACCTTAAGAGTAGTCGGTACCCCCTATACCGACAATGTTAAATTGAGCCATTTTTGGAACCAGTTTTTTAGAGACTGTTCAATATAGAAACTTCAAATTTTGCCTGCCTTTTAATTAGGCTTTTTATTTAAATATTGGTAAATATATTTAAAATATATTGTTTACTTTTTCAAAAAAAATCATCGTAAAAGTATCATTTTGAAATTTTTGAAAACTGTCATATTTTTTACGATAACTGCTTTTCAGCAAAATATTTAGGGAAAATCTCCAAAAAATAGCCTTATTATATAGAGTTACATATTATTTATGAGCAGTAAAAATTGCATGAGCACTCATTCTGTAGTATCTGAGAAAACGGTACACGTGGTTTGAAAACAATCATTTTGAGACAATTGCATTTTTAGTGTAAAAAAGCCCTTGATCACAAAAACAATGAATTACAACATGTATTTGCCCTATTTTATTAAATATTAGCTTATTCACTATGACTTTTTCTTTTACTTAGATTTCTCAGAAAAAAACATATATAGCATTTTTCACTTTTAAGGTATCGAGGTATTTTGTAGTGCTTGAATATTTTACTCATATATATTCTGTATCAATTTTTGAGGAATTTTCAGTTCTTATACATTACTTTCATCAAATTTGACTTTTAAGCATCATAAATACCATGTAAAAATGTGTCAATACATGAAAATATGGCTTTGGTAATACATGATTATACACTATTTCAAAAAGTTTCATTAGTGTTTTATATATTCACCTGTTAACACAATTTTTTACAGCATCAGAATTAAAAAATTTTCTTTAAATATTTTGTAAATGGTATTCAAAACAACACGAAATCGGTTTTTATGTTTTTGAACACGAAATTTATGTATTTTTATGCATGTTACAAGCTATGTGCAACGAAAAAGGGCATTGAATTTTTAGATATTTATATACCTTTTACTAAAAACTATTGAACATCAAAGCTTAGAAATTTGTAAAAATACACAATAGTGAAATATATAGTGACAATTTCCAGTTCATGCATACAGTAGACTTATAGAAAAAATAATACACAATTTATTAAAACTTGTCATTTTCTGTGTTACGACATCTGTTCATTAGTGAAAAATGTCTGAGAAATATTTTTAAAATTTTACATAAAGAATAAAAACATACAACCAATATATATGAAATATATAGTAAAAATTTCCAATTCATTCATACAGTAGACTTATAGAAAAAAGAATACACAATTTAATAAAAATTGTCATTTTCTGTGTTACGGCATCTGTTCATTAGTGAAAAATGTTTGAGAAATATTTTTAAAATTTTACATAAAGAATAAAAACACACAACAATATATATGAAATATATAGTAAAATTTTTCAGTTCATGCATACAGTAGACTTATAGAAAAAAGAATACACACTTTATCGCTACAAAAAGCTTCAATCTTTCACATTTCAAGACGACGCGGTCTAAGTAATAATAAGAAAAAGTATAATCGGTTCATCTGATTGGCCTCGACCATCAAATAAGCCTTCATCAATTTGTATAGAGATAGATAATTGGTTTCATAGAAAGAAGAAAATAAGAACAAATATGGTTATGGAATTTATACATCAATGAAGGAATCAGTGATTTTGCTAATTAGAGGAAAGCTTCTGACTTCAAGTAGTATCTGGCTGTAATTCAATAAGAAATGTTGTATTTACCCATTAGTTACATTCGTTGGGTGAATTGTAGGCTAAATGAGTTTCTTATTGAATGGGTCGTATCTGGTAATGGTAGGGGTTGGCAGACGATTTATTTCTGATTGTAGAAGACCATTATCATTTCTTTCGTAAAATGGAATAAAATAGTTTCAAGAAATTCTGTAGAATTGTTACTGATTTATCGAAATAAAACGATGAGCATTATGGTATCCAACTATCCTAAAATTGCGAATTTTGCCAAAAATTGACATTTTTTTGTTATAATTTTTTTATGGTCCATCTTATTAGCTTTATAAAAATATCAAATTTATTATTTTTCGTTGAATAAAACCAAAACTACAAGTGTTTTAGCAAAAGCAGATGCCGCTACTTTAAGCAAGATGTCATATTTTTAAAAAGGGGTTTAACTCGAAATGTGTTTTTTTTTTGAAAATTCTCAAACAGGTACAGCGATTGTTCAAAAAGTTTTGAAAGTAATTAACTGAAATTTTTTGTCAATTTTCTGAGTAATAATAGATGTGTTTTAACCTTTCAACTGTTTTATTTCAAAATTTGTAGTTCTTTATGTGAATATAATCACTGTTTTTTTAAGAAATTTCGTATAATAACTAAGATTAAGTGCTCTAGTTTTTGTAAGAACGAAAATATCTCTTATCTTGAAGGTCATTTCAAAAATGAATAGCAAAGCAACTCATCAAAATTGAAAAATTGGAAAATTGTTTGTAAACTTTTTGTACAAAATGGGCTCCGTTTATGTAGTTTTTTTATCAATTTTTACCCTTTTTTCCAATTTTAGTAAGAATAATTTTCGTTTTCTCTTTTTAATTTTAGCATACTTTTCTTCAAATGTGCTAGATAAATAAATAAAAAAAACCTACAAAAAAAAATCCCCATATCTCAATTAAAAAAAAGTTGTCGGATATCTTAAACACTAATAAGATCACACTCAGAACCATATGTCCAAAAGAAGGATGAAAGAAGACAGAGCTTCTTTCAAAACACATTGTCTTTTCTTACCGTAATCCTCTTTAAGCCAATTACGCTATTTTTCTCTTTGTTCAAACAGTCAAATCCAATGCCTTAAATTTTGAGTTTTCTCTTACACACTTTGTTAAAAATGAGAGTCATGTATAAAGAAATAATAATATATTAAAACAATATAGATAAAAACAATTACAATTATAAATATTGAAACAATTATTTGGAGACCAAAAAGAAGTCCCCAATAAATTTTCATCCAAAATAAAGTTTCATTAAATTTTTCTTCTTAAACTAACCTGCTACGCATATTGTGTAAATAGTTCACATACATTTCAATAAAAATCTCAAAGAGTGCCACATTTATACATGAGTTGATGTTCTATAAGCTATCCATCAAAACCAAATGTTTTTCTGCAGAATTCAGCTTTCGATTTAAATCTGTCCTTATGTTTACTCAAAAAAAATCCTTACTTGATTATTCCCATAACAAAGAATTTTAATTTTCGTACTTTATAAGATAGAAAATATCCAAAAGCATTAAATGATGCCAGGAAATGATACAATGATACGGTATATATTCTTATTTTGACCATTAGAGGGCGTTACTTTCACTTTTAAATCTCCGAAACGCACATTTTACCTACAGTGTCACCTAATTTGAAATCCCCTTAAAGCAGGGGTCTCAGGGGTGTTAAATTTTTCTAGAGGTTTGAAAAAACAAACGATTTTCAAACGGGTATAATTCTTTTAAATTTAAATTAAATGATTCTAATCTTTCACACGTTATTTATAATAGAATGGGGCTTCAGAAAAGTATAAAATGTTTAAAATATAATAATAATTTTATAAGTGAAGCATATGAAGATTCTATAATAAATATTACGTATTTTTTGCTTTGCGCACGCTATTTTCTAAAATATTAGCCTCTGATGTATAAAACTTTATAAAACTATACAATACATCATACTCTTTAAACCCTACCTAATTTTAGTATTATATATCTTTTGTGTTTCAAAATATTTTCAAAATATTGCAATTTTTTAAATATTTTTTAAAAATGTATGTTTTTTTATTAAAATATGTAAGTTATTATTCTATTTATATAAAAGTAGCTACAAAGTATTAAGAATACATTTGTCTTTATAAATCAACTTATAGCTAGTAATTAAACCTACTCTTTTAGAAAACAGCATGCGTGACGTAAAACTTAATAAATATTTCTTATGGAAAAGTTTCTTATTTTCATATGCTTATAATTTTTGAAATTATGATTATATTTTAAACATTTTATACTTTTCTGAAGCCCATTCATTTATAAATAATGTGTAGAAGATTCGAATTATTTAATTTAAATTTAAAGGAATTATACCTGTTTGAAAATTGTTTATATTTTCTGACCTCTAGAGAAATTTAACACCCCTGAGACCTCTTAAAGCAAAGTTTCTCAAACTGGGGTGTGCACCCCCCTGAGGAGGCATGATAAATGTACGAGGGGGAAACGAGCATGTTGAAAAGTCGTAAAGAAAAGATTATTTAAAAAAAATATTAATTTAATGAAAGTAAACAAACACATATATATATATATATATATATATATATATATATATATATATATATATATATATATATATACACATTCTAATAAAAAATACACATTTACAAAGTTATAATAAACTTAAAAATGTATAAGTTCTGGCAATGTACTTCATAATTAATTTAACAATACGATAAGAAAAAGTTTGATAATTACCAGTGAACCCATGGACTTGTCATATATGAAATTATATACAAAAATTAACACTTATATGAATAATTTGTACGGTTTATAATTAATCCCTTAACTGCCGATTAAAAGTTACACGATTCACTTCCCAATGCCAGCCACAGTTTTGATGAATGGCATTGGCACGCGCATGTGATGAATGGGGAGGGGGGGGGGAGTTAGAAAAGGAATAAATAAGCAAATCCTTCAAAAAAACTGTCAAGGTCATTTTGTTCCATTTAAAAGCCTTCAGAATAATTTAATGGATAGCAGTGCACAGGAAATATCGTACTTCTGAAAGACGTATGTATATACGTACGAAGCAATTAACGCTTTGAATGAGTGAGACATTTATGTACGCCGTTGTCACTTAAGAGGTTAAAGTCATATCGTACTTTTAGCGTTAAAGTTTAGCATTATTGAATTTAATACATTATTATTGTAAGGAAGCATTATTGAATTTAATACATTATTATTGTAAGGAAGCATTATTGAATTTAATACATTATTATTGTAAGGAAGCATATTATTGAATTTAATACATTATTATTGTAAGGAAGCATTATTGAATTTAATACATTATTATTGTAAGGAAGCATTATTGAATTTAATACATTATTATTGTAAAGAAGCATTATTGAATTTAATACATTAATACATTATTATTGTAAGGAAGCATTATTGAATTTAATACATTATTATTGTAAGGAAGCATTATTGAATTTAATACATTATTATTTAAGGAAGCATTATTGAATTTAATACTTTATTATTGTAAGGAAGCATTATTGAATTTAATACATTATTATTGTAAGGAAGCATTATTGAATTTAATACATTATTATTGTAAGGAAGCATTATTGAATTTAATACATTATTATTGTAAGGAAGCATTATTGAATTTAATACATTATTATTGTAAGGAAGCATTATTGAATTTTATACATTATTATTGTAAGGAAGCATTATTGAATTTAATACATTATTATTTAAGGAAGCAATATTTAATACATTATTATTGTAAGGAAGCATTATTGAATTTAATACATTATTATTGTAAGGAAGCATTATTGAATTTAATACATTATTATTGTAAGGAAGCATATTATTGAATTTAATACATTATTATTGTAAGGAAGCATATTATTGAATTTAATACATTATTATTGTAAGGAAGCATTATTGAATTTAATACATTATTATTGTAAAGAAGCATTATTGAATTTAATACATTATTATTGTAAGGAAGCATTATTGAATTTAATACATAATTATTGTAAGGAAGCATTATTGAATTTAATACATTATTATTGTAAGGAAGCATATTATTGAATTTAATACATTATTATTGTAAGGAAGCATTATTGAATTTAATACATTATTATTGTAAGGAAGCATTATTGAATTTAATACATTATTATTGTAAGGAAGCATTATTGAATTTAATACATTATTATTGTAAGGAAGCATTATTGAATTTAATACATTATTATTGTAAGGAAGCATTATTGAATTTAATACATTATTATTGTAAGGAAGCATTATTATTGTAAGGAAGCATTATTGAATTTAATACATTATTATTGTAAGGAAGCATTATTGAATTTAATACATTATTATTGTAAGGAAGCATTATTGAATTTAATACATTATTATTGTAAGGAAGCATATTATTGAATTTAATACATTATTATTGTAAGGAAGCATATTATTGAATTTAATACATTATTATTGTATATTATTGAATTTAATACATTATTATTGTAAGGAAGCATTATTGAATTTAATACATTATTATTGTAAGGAAGCATTATTGAATTTAATACATTATTATTGTAAGGAAGCATTATTGAATTTAATACATTATTATTGTAAGGAAGCATTATTGAATTTAATACATTATTATTGTAAGGAAGCATTATTGAATTTAATACATTATTATTGTAAGGAAGCATTATTGAATTTAATACATTATTATTGTAAGGAAGCATTATTGAATTTAATACATTATTATTGTAAGGAAGCATTATTGAATTTATTATTGTAAGGAAGCATTATTGAATTTAATGCATTATTATTGTAAGGAAGCATTATTGAATTTAATACATTATTGTAAGGAAGCATTACTGAATTTAATACATTATTATTGTAAGGAAGCATTATTGAATTTAATACATTATTATTGTAAGGAAGCATTATTGAATTTAATACATTATTATTGTAAGGAAGCATATTATTGAATTTAATACATTATTATTGTAAGGAATCATTATTGAATTTAATACATTATTATTGTAAGGAAGCATTATTGAATTTAATACATTATTATTGTAAGGAATCATTATTGAATTTAATACATTATTATTGTAAGGAAGCATTATTGAATTTAATACATTATTATTGTAAGGAAGGGAGGCGCGATGAAAATGATGATTGAATATTGGGTCCACAATATTGAAAGATTGTGAAGCACTGCCTTTGAGCAATGTTTCTCAAACTGTGGGGCACACCCCATTAGGGAGGCGTGATGCACTAACGATGGGGGGAGCGAGCATATTGAAAAGTCAAAAACAAAAGATTGTTTTAAAAAAAAAACTATTGACTTATTGAAATTAAACAAAAAAAAATACTTGACATGATAAAAAATAAATATTAATCAACACTGATATAATACATTTAAAAATATGTCAGTACTGCGCTATGTATTTAACAGTTAACTAGCCGTTACCCTCCCGCTTCACTGGGTATCTCACCATAATGTATAAATGTATACTGTTTACATATGCATGTTATTGATATCTAGCATTAAAAATTCGATTGTATTGAAATACATATTCATAGCTGTAACTTTCGCCTCTTGATATAAAAAGGACAGATATTATTATTTCTAATTTCTATTATTACCTAAAATAAAAGTAGAAATATATTTTTGCTCTCACTTAACCGAAATATCAAGTGGAATTCCGCCCAAGAAACTTTCAGTGCATCTCTACTCCATAAAATAAACATGCGTGCTGAATTTCAAGTCTAAATCTAATAGAGCAAAAACGGAATTTTTATCGTCAATCGCCTCGTAACCACGTTGACAGAATTCCTAGCGGATTCCAATTCAACAAAAGAAACATGCAAACCAAATTTCATTATTATAGTCCTAGTAGCTCGAAAATGGGAATTTTGTCTATCAATACGCCCCAATAACTCCCCCCTCTGCTTCCTCCTGGAGTTGATTTCCGTAAAATCCATTCTTAGTGGAACGCTATTCAAATAAAGAAACGTGCTCAACGAATTTCAAGTAAATGGGTTAAATTCAAAAACAGGAATTTTTCTATAAACTCTCCTTAAACCCTCGCAGCCCCAATGCTTTGAGGGTCGGTTTTCACAAAGCTGTTTGTTAGAGGAACTATACTCCATGAAAGGAACATACCTTCTAATTTTTAAGCAGGTGGATCTAATAGTAGAAAAACGAAAATATATATGTATTACGCCCCTTTAACCACATTAGTGCCCTTTGGGGTCAGTTTTCCCTAAACCTATTTCGTAGCTGATCTCTACTAAATGAATGGAATCTGTTTACTCAATTTCAAGAGATTACGTCTAATAGTTTTAAAAAAGAGATAATTACCTATAACACCACTTAATTCGTCACAACGTAATTTGAGGGTCGATTTTCACAAGACCCATTTTGCAGGGGATCTCTACTCTATGAAAGGAATCTGCTTATACCAAATTTCAAGACTGTGCGTCTAATAGTTTAAAAATGGAAATAATTATGCATTACGCTCCTTAAACGCACTCAACGCCCTTTAGAAGTCAATTTTCGTAAAAATCAGCTTGTAGGGGATCTCTACTCTTCAAATAAATCTGTGTACCAAGTTCCAAGACTGTACATCTAATAGTATAATAATGGAAATAATTGTCTATAACACCCCTTAAACACCCGTAACGCTGCTTGAGGTTCGATCCTTGCTAAATCCGTTCTTAGCTGATGTCTACACCATTAAAGGAATCAGCCGGCCAAATTTCAAGTCTTTGGGTCTAATAGTTTTGGAGATATCGTGATTAGTCAGTGAGTCAATGAGTGAGTCACTTTTCTCCTTTATATATATAGATTAAATGTTATTTTGAAATTTTGGGGATATTTGTTCAGGCGCACCTAGAACCCCAACTCTGATTTTAAAACAAATTTAAAAACCTTCCCGAGGATATACCTAATAATTTCCTAAATTTTCATGGTGATTGGATGTATGATTTTTGAATCCATCCACTACAGACACACACACATTCATTTATATATATAAATATATATATATATATATATATATATATATATATATATATATATATATATATAACAATACTAAGTTAGAACAGGTTTATTAATTACCAGTGACCCTAATGGCTTATGATAGATAAAATTATGTTCAAAAAACACTTATCTTGATAATTTGTGTAAGGCTTATAATTAATCTCTTAAATGCCGATGAAAACTTAAGCGTTTCGCTACCGAATGCCACCGTTTAACACATAGACGAGTGAATGTGGTATACTGGGCAGGGGGGTGGGGGTAGGGTGTAAAAAAGGAAACATAATCAAAAGTCCTCTGAAATAAGTAAATCCTTCACAAACACGGTCAATGCCTTTTTACTGCATTCCAAAGCCTTCGGAATAATTTTATGGAGCAGTTAACAGAAAAGATCGTACTTCGGAAAGACGTAAAGGGTGTTTTTTTAGAGGTATAGAAATTTAAATTGCAATAAAACAACGATGTATTATTCGATTGACATGAATTTTTTTTAATTGAAAGATAATCTTGTGGCATTACATTTTAAATATGATTTCTGGCATAGGACTGCCACGGCTGGCTCGGATGGAGTCCAATCTGGACGTCCAATTTTCGATGACTTTTTCCAACATTTGTGGCCGTATACCGGCAATAACACGGCGAATGTTGTCTTCCAAATGGTCGAGCGTTTGTGGCTTATCCGCATAGACCAATGCCTTTACATAGCCCCACAGAAAATAGTCTAGCGGTATTAAATCACAAGATCGTGGAGGCCAATTCACAGGTCCAAAACGTGAAATTAGGCGGTCACCAAACGTGTCTTTCAATAAATCGATTGTGGCACTAGCTGTGTGACATGTTGCGCCGTCTTGTTGGAACCACAGCTCCTGGACATCATGATTGTTCAATTCAGAAATGAAAAAGTTAGTAATCATGGCTCTATACCGATCACCATTGACTGTAACGTTGTGGCC
Source organism: Trichonephila clavipes (assembly GCA_019973935.1). Lineage (NCBI taxonomy): Eukaryota > Metazoa > Arthropoda > Arachnida > Araneae > Nephilidae > Trichonephila > Trichonephila clavipes. The sequence goes on from BMAU01000172.1 coordinate 64,510, forward strand.
TTCATCGTTTTTGAAGAAGTACGGACCAATGATTCCAACAGCCCATAAAGTGCACCAAACAATCAGTTTTTCTGGATGTAACGGTGTTTCGACATATACTTATGGATTAGCTTCACTCCAAATGCGGCAGTTTTGTTTGTTGACGTAGCCATTCAACCAGAAGTGCGCTTCATCGCTAAACAAAATTCGCTTATGAAAATCGGGAACCACGGCAATCTCGGTTTGAGCCCATTCGACGAATCTACGCCTTGCTTGATGATCGTTTTGATGAATTACCAAACCAAACTGAGAATAAATCACTTGACAGCTGTTAAATCGGTCGCCATCTTGGAAAGTAATGCCAACTTAAACTTCTATACCTGGAATAAAAACACTCTTTATATACACATCCGGGGGATTAACACACTGTCTGAGCGAGGCATTTATATACGCAGGTGGAACTTTAGAGGTTAAAGTCGTATAGTACGTTTAGTGTCAAAGTGTAGTATTATCGAATTTATTACATTGTTATTGTATGGAGGGGGTGATGAAAATTATGATTGAGTATAGTGTTCATAATATTGAAAGTTTGAGATGCGTTATCCCTTGTGAAGTTCCCCACTTATAAAAGCTTCGCATTGTGGTATTTTCTTCCTTTTGTCTTTGGTAAATATGCTTTTATTAGGGAGATAAATGTGTTTGGGGTTGGGTATTAATACTCATATTTATCCCCTTAAAAAATCTAATCAGAGTTTTATACAGCGAATTCAGGATTATATAAATACAGTGAAATTCGTTTAACGCGAAAACGCTTTAGGTATTCGACTACTTGCGACAACTATTGTTTTTAAAAATGGAGTTACTGAGATTTTTTTTCTGGTTTTTAGATATATTTAGCACATTTTAAGAAAAGGAGAAAATTAAGAAGAGAAAAATATTATTACTACTAAATATGGAAAAAGGGTTAAACATTCACAAAAAGTTACATAAATGGGGCCCGCTCCGTACAAATAATAAATGAAAAATTTCCCAATTTTTCGCATTTGATGTATTACTTTTCTTTTTCTTTTTGAAATGAACTTCAGAATGAGAGATGTTTTAATTTTTATAAAAACTAGAACCCTTATCATAGCTATTATATAAAATTGCTTAAAAAAACGGTGATCTTATTCACATAAATAATTTGTAATAATAATCATTGTAAATTTAATATAAAAAAGTGACTGATGAACCTGAAGGTTAAAACACTTTTACTGTTATACAGATCATACACAAAAAATTCAGCAAATTATTTAAGCAAGTTTTTGAGCAATCGCTGTCCCTTTTGAGGTTTTCGAAAAGATACATTTCGAGCAAAACGCATTTTAAAGCTTAATATCTTATTTAAAGTTATGGCATCTGCTTCCACTAAAACACTTGTAGTTTTTGTTCTGGTGAGTGGAAAATAAAAAAACTCGGTACTTCAACAAAATAAAATCATAAGAAAAACTTGTCAGTTTAAGAAAAAAAAATCATGATTTTAGGGTATTTGGATACCTTAAGACGAAATAGCAGAATTAATACAACGGTCTCAATAAACTATTATGTATTTTTTCTTAACATGAAACGAAAATCGCTTAACACAAAAAGATTTTTCTTCTGGTAATGAACAAAATACGGAAAATCCAGCCACGCCAACAAGGTTTAAGAGGTTTGAGTAATAAAAGAGAGGAGTTTTTCACCTGTTTCATAGAAAGGAGATTAACTTAGCTTTGAAATATGCTCAGAAAAGCCTGTGAGACGGGACAATCTTGTTTATCTAAACTTTTAACCTCCACCCTTATAATTGCCACACAAAAACATCCGAAATGGGAGACATCCTGAAAAATTATGCTTACATTTCATTGAAGTGAATAATAAAATGGACGAAATCGAACAATTTGTGCATAATTTTATACTAAAAAAGACAATAAAAAAGAAAACTATCAGACTATTTTATCAAAATTCAATAAATGTTTTGTTTTTCAAAAAAAAAAAAAACTTATAAGTTTTGCATAAAATTTCATTATGTTCCTGTGAATGTTTTAGTTTCACTGAATTTTATTAAATACATACATATATACCGTAAAATCTGGCGTACACCATGCACTGGCGTATATATAATGCGCACCCATACTTTCAAGCTGCAGTTTTTAAATTTTAGGTATGTTCGCTGTATAACACGCACTTCCTTTTTTATAAAGGAACCAGAAGTGTGCGTGTACAATGTACGTATGTTTGAAGTCATTGTTTCGAGTTATTATCCCAGGATTTCCAAAAAATAGTACACTATTAGAATCAGAACACTGGAAATTAATTAAGTATGTCATTTCTTTCAAATATTTAGTAATCCAATCTATGTAGAAATTTAATGTTTCTCATGCTCATCTCTTTTTTTTTTACTTTGGAAGCTCATTTTTTTTACGTGCACTCGTAAATTTCGATGTCATTTTTTGTGTTATAAGTGCGCGTTATACGAAGGATTTTACGGTACACATATATGCAAATAAAATGTACTGTAATAAACTTATTTTTTGATATTTTATTTATTTATTTGTTTTGATAAAGTGGAAAAATGTTTTGGCTTTATTACTACACTGGTGTGCAAAACTTAAGCAACTGGTGGGTTTATTGCCATAACTTCACAAAAAATCATCTGAGGGACAGGAAATTCAGAACTGAGAGAGAGTATTTTGTACGTAAAGGATGACAAAAGCATCGGCGCTGAAAAAGGTGCATACGATATGGAATCAAACAAAAACAAGCTTTATTGAACGCATAGTATCGTGACTAATGGTGGTCTATCCAACAGGAAGAACAACAAGCAGATATTCCTTAATATGGTATATGCCCTCACCTCACTGCAATGGTTGTTTCGCACCGTCTCCGCATACTCAGAACCAGCTGGTGCAACATTTCTTGCAGTAGGAGTGTCCATTCTTCAATCAGCATCTGTTTGAATTTTTGGGTGTTCTCCGGATGATGTAAGCGGGCTGCAATACGTCTCCCCAAAGCATCCCACACATGTTCGATGGGATTTAAATGTGGGGAGTTCGCTGGCCAATCCATTCGAGTGATATCTTCCCTTTCCAGCAGCTCCTCAACAGCAAGAGTCCGATGTGGCCGTGCATTGTCATCCATAAAAATGAAGTGTGGGCCAATGGCACCTCGGAACAGACGCACATGGGTAAAAAGTACCTCCTCACAATAGCGATCCCCGATCACAGACCCTCTATCGAAAATGTGGAGCTCAGTTCGCCCGTTCAGCATAATGCCTCCCCAGACAAGGATTCCAGGACCATCGTAATAATGTCTTTCCTGGATGTTACTGGTATAAAACCGTGTCCCGATCTCTCTCCAAATCAAAACGCGTTGAGAATCGCTTCTGATACTGAACCGACTCTCATCCGTAAAGAGGACACGACCCCATTGACAGTTGTCCAGTTTTTGTGCTCTCTGCACCACTGTAAACGGTGGCGTCGATGGTCAACTTTCAACGGGAGGCAGCGTTCAGGACGACGGGTGAATAGGCCCCCTTTGTGAAGGCTTCTGTCCACAGTAAACCGCGACACTTGACGCGCCGTTGCTGTAGAGAGTTGCTGAGCAATGACGCTTGCTGACTGCCGTCGGCCTCTTTTCGCCTGCAAGATTGTATATTAGTCATCCCCTGCAGTTGTCGTCCTTGGACGGCCACAATCAACCTTTGTAACAGCTGTACCTGGGGTTTGGAACGCTTTCCAAGCGTGCGAAACGACACTTTTGTTGATTCCGAACTCTGCAGTTACACTGGTGACGGTAGCTTTCCGATCATTTCTCCACGTGTGAAGTCGTCCAGGTGATTTCTTCTAGCCATATTTCATGAACTGACTCATTGGCACTTGCAGCGAATATGTTGAATTGCGTCTGCGTCCTTCATTTTATTTTACTGTTGAACAGCACGCGCCGACATCACGCGTTTTGCGTAAGCTCACGTCGCTTCTGACGTTTCGTTCCTGATATTTGTATACACATGACGTTTCTACTGACATACGTGTTCATTGTACTGATCTCCAGACCACCTTTTCTGCAATTTCATAGTTATCTGCTTAATTTTTACATTGTTGCTTATGTTTTGCACACCAGTGTATATTGTGAAAAGTGATCTATTTTTATAAGATGAAATTTAACCCTCTCACTGCATATGCCACGAATTCCACGGGTGAAGTACACGTGCCAGACTTAGCACTACGCAGCGAGAGCTTTAACGTTTCTGTCTTAAAAAATTTAAAACGGAGAGAGATATACCAGGTAAGCCAAACGTCCATTCACATTTGAAAAAATCATAAAAAAAGGAAGAAATAAAAATAAAGCTGCACGGTTTGCCAGAAAGGAGTCACAAAAAAGAATTTTTCCAGTAACTTAAACATTTTTAATTTAAAATATCTCCGTTAGGGGGAACTGACAATCCGAAACATACTAAACAGGGTACAACAGTATGCCCTATTCACCTATTCTTGCAATTAATTTTTTAGCGTATCCGCAGAACATTGTCCGACACAACGACGGCAGCCATACGATCTTGCAACCTCGAACAATCACTGTGTCGTCACAAAAAGTAGTCAATAAGAAACGTTTTACTGAATACACATGACATAGGCATGGAGCTTATTAAAGGTAGCCGACACATTTGATTTCATGTGGGCACTAAAAATATTCTTACTGCTAAAAGCGATCCGACTTCTTTGTTGACCTTTTCTTTTAACCTGTACTTATCGCAATGTCCTCCTTTTTGTAAAGTTTAAAGGTTTAAACATATTCTGACTCAGCTGGTACATGTATTTTCTTCTACAATTACAGAGCAATGTGTGTATATTTTATTTATCTCTCCATATACTCAAAAATTATTTTATTCAATTCCTACTATTAGTTCCCTCTCTACATTTATAAATATATATATATACATATATATATATACATACATATATACATGTATATATATATATATATATACATATATACATGTATATATATATATATATATATATATATATATATATATATATATATATATATATATATATTTAAATACATAAAATCAATCACAATCATCAATTGAAAAACTGAAATATATGAATCTTATAATACTAAATCCCATTTCAAAATGTCAATGGCGAATATAAAAGATAAAATTCCATCGTTTTCAAACAAAATTAAAAAATTATAAAATAAAATAAAAAATTATAAAATATCCAAGTTCAATATCGGACTTAAGACCGTTAAGTGAGGTTAAACTAGTTGATGGCGCCAACCTTCCCCCTATTGAAACTTGGTAAGTTAATTGAAAAATATCCAAATTTCAAATAAAAGGAAAAATTTAAAAATTAAAGATTAAAAAGTTAAAATTAAACCATTATACTAGAAAAATTAAACTATTCGCCATCGCATACTGAAAGATATTACAACATTAAAATATTAAAATTTAAAAACAATTTAGTGCATAGTATAAGTCAACCATCAAACGCCCAAGATGATGCACCCATCTTTAAAATAGTTGTATAGGTAGAAAAAATAGTTGTATATATGTATAAAAAATATTTGAGATCCGAAAGTCCAAATTAAAAAAAATATTTGAAATCCGAAAGTTCAAATTAAAAAAATATTTGAAATCCGAAAGTTCAAATTAAAAAATATTTGAGATCCAAAAGTTCAAATTAAAAAATAATTGAGATCCGAAAGTTCAAATTAAAAAAAAAATATTTGAGATCCGAAAGTTCAAATTAAAAAATATCTAAAATCAAAAAGTTCAAACTGAAAGTACAAACTAAAAAATCCGAAAGTTCAAACTAAAAATCCGAAAGTTCAAACTAAAAACTGAAAGTTCAACTTAAAATTTCTAAAAACTGCATGTTCAAATTAAAAATACAGTATATTCACAAATGAAAAGCGTAAATCATTAAAAACTCACCAAATAGTATCCTAACAAGCATACAATCCATATCTTATAGCACGACTTTTCATATTTAATATATCAATTACCACATCCATATTTTGCTCATAACATCTACCAATACCATGTCAATCCTATATATATATATATATATATATATATATATATATATATATATATATATATATATATATATATATATATATATATACTGTCCATGTGTGTGTTTTTTTCGAATGTGATTGATGAATGATTATCTCTGGTTTGTAGAGAATTAGACTATATATATATATATATATATATATATATATATATATATATATATATCTTGTTCAAATGTCGACACTTATACCGTAATATACAATTTATTATTTTTTTCAAATATTAATTCATTAATTAAAATTTATTTTCGAATTTTAAATTTATTCTGCGTTCCTTCTGACGAAGTTAGAACTAGCTGCAGTAGATGGGTACCAGTAGGCTTTCTGGGGAGAGATATTTTTTTCTTGGCTTCAAATAATTATTTTTTTATCCATCCACTCAAATTCAAGTAAATTTTATTAAAAGTTGTGTAAAAACATTTTTTTTTCCAATATTAATTTATTAATTAAATTTAATTAACGAAAATAAATTTTCTTTGTTGACCTAAGTAGGAATTGAATTAATTTTTTTATATTACTTGTTTTTAAATATGCTTACAGAACTTTAAGGGAAGCAATAATTTAAATTAATGAAAGAAATATGAATATATTTGGAAAAAAGTGCTAAATTAAAAAAATTAAAAGTACATGTAAAAATTTAAGTATAGTTTGTGGAATGATATACATATTAATTTTTGGGAATTCATATTCAGTTTAATGAAAATTGATTTTTAAAAAAAATTCGCATTTTGATTTTTGTATTCTTAGCAACGCTTGCTAAAGCCAGCGGAGAAAAAGGAAATTAACAAAATCTATTATTTTATGATGTACAGCAAACGTAGAGAATTTCATGGACAAAAAAATGTAAACATGTTTTATGTTTATTTTGTGCATATGTGTATATATATTTATATTTGTTTTCTACTAGTTTCTGTATAATTTTTCCCTTTTGATCTTTGTATTATGATTCGCCAGATTTTTTTACTAGCACTCATTTTTAATTTGAAAATCAGTGGGAAATTTAATTTTAACACTTTTACATTTAAATGAAGTTACCTAAAGAAGCTTTTGCTAGTTTTAGAGGAGAATTTCTCTTGAGACCGACTGTACGTGATTCTAAGCTTTTACTTGGTGAGCGTTTTCTCCCTAGGAATAAATAAATAAATAGTTAAAATGAAATAATTTGTGGCAGGTTCTATCCATGAAACTTTAACAAATCCTCCTTGGGAAAACTATTCTTTAACTGTGATTTCATTTTAAAAACAGCTTTCCTTGATTTTATGCTATTGTAAATGCTATTTAAACCTTGGCATTGGGGTTAATTGTGAAATCTCGGAATAGTAGAAAGAGTGATTTGCGACTATGAAGTGGTGCGGTCTAAAATTAATATCTACTTTTGCATCTGCCCGGATTTGTGAAAGGGAATAGCATTGGATTGGTACGAAGCCATCTTTGTTCGAGAAGGAGTTGTATAAGCAACTACAATAAAAGATCATTCTTTTTGAATAATCTTGTAATTTAGATCTAGAATTTTGTTTTAAGAGTATCCAATTTAAGATTAATAATCCAAGATTACCAGAAATTATAGACAAATATTAAGGTTTTGGAATAAGTTGTAAATAAATCGTAAAAGGTTAGATCAAAAATAAAAGTAACTATTTTTAAAATCTTGTCTATAAATCTTTAAAATCTATCTATAAATATTTTAAATCTTTAAAAGCTATTTTTCTCCGAACCCTCTTACACCACCTGCAATAATAAATTTCGAACCGTGAACAATGTGGGTAAGCATTAGAACTTTATTAATATTATAATATATTAATATTATTATATATTAACATTATACATAATATTAAAACCCGAAACAGTTTCATGCATTTTGTAAGCGTCGGTCTAAAATGTATGTAGTAAAGCCTGACTGTGATAAGTTACTCGAAAAAACTAATGAACCACGTATATGTAACGAAATTTCTATATATCCTAAGACCTTCATCCCTATCCCCCCCTTTTTTGTAACCATGATAAGGATTTTCTCTCTTTTTTTCAACAAACAAGGGGGGAAACTCACCATCGTTAGAAGTTATGTTTAAAGTAATAAACGTTGTTTCAAACTATATTTTTCATTTAATCTTCTTAAAAACCAGGTACCTTCGAAGTCTTGATCCTTTTGGCAGGCACTCGAAAGCATTTAAGATTCTCGAAGCCGACTGCTGCCATCGCGAATGACGCAAAAAGAAGGATAAAAGTACTTTATTCGAGAGGCCGGGTCCAAATGGAGGATTTTGGACAAATTGACAGCAAGTGAAGTTTTCTCACAATCTTCTTAAGTAACCGACAAGGAAAGAAGGATCGTAGAACAACTGGAACTTCTTTTTATCGGAAATGTTTCAGGAAGAGAAGTTTCTTCTAAATCCTTGAAATAAAATAAACTGGTATATTTTGGGAGTTTTCCTTTATTGTCGGTATTGATTTAGGTGGGCTGTGTTTAAGTATAATATTTTGCATCTATCTTCGAATAATGTTTTATTTTTAAGATTCCTATACTTTAAGGTACACATTTGTTTTTCTTGGTTGTATATATCTTCATTGGTAAGTTTATATATGCCGACTCCTAATTACGCATATGCAATATTTGGTTAAGTTGCAGAATCGTGCTTTTTCCGATTTGATTTTTTGTGCGCTTTTTACGAGATTGATAAGCGCGCACAAAGGATTCAGTTTAGGACGCGGTCACATGCTAAAGACAAACACTTATTCTCTATTGAATGCAACAGACATTAAATTAATTATGCTTGTTGTTATATTTGTAAAACTTTGATGAAATATCAAATTTCACACTTGGTAAACATTTTCAAATGATATAAAATTCTTCTTCAAAAATAATTAAATTTTTTTAAAAATGAGTCTTAGTTTAGGCATGAATTTTTAAATAAAATGTATTTTGTATACCCGTGCATTGTGCTATCATTGACAAACATTTACTTTTTGAATACAAAGTGTTTTGCAAAGAGCAAAAGTTAGCAACAACGAAATACGTGGATGGATTAGCTGGAAACACATGATCGCGTTTGTCGTGTAACTATGACGTCACATGAATTTTTGAACAGCTTGTATAGAAACACGTGGTTGTTCTTATGTAACTATGACGTCACATGAATTTAGTCTATTGTGGTAACCGAGTTGATTTCGGAATTGTGAAAGAGATTTCATATCGGAGCACTTTTGTGCCATACGTTTTATGGATTGAAAATAGTTTTGTAGAATTCGTTTCTGGGGTTGCCAGCTTTATTTTTATTTTATTAATATTATTTTTTTGTAATTTATTACTTATTGTTATTTATATTTTTTTTGTAATTATTATTCTTGTGTATTGGTTATTATTTATTGGTTATTATTTATGGAGGTATCCCTATAAATTGCAGACGATTTTAATTCGATTTTTTCTCGAACTTAAACATTTCCATAGTTTGCGTTGTAGTTTCGTTGCATTTCTGCGTCTACTTTTTGTGAAATATTTAGCAGAATATTTGACAAACAATTTTATTTGTTGGTTTCATTCTTCAGGTCTGAAAAAGTTTTTTTTTCAAATTTAATTTCTTTTTTTCACCTAATTTTATTACATACTGACAATATCTGCCAATGATATTAGTGTTGCTGCAAATGTGATGGAACGTTTGTTTAAGGATGCTGAATATTCTGAGATTTTTTGCTATATTGTCTGTGTTAGGAAAGAAAGTTTTGTTAGAATGTTGCCTGAAAGTTCGTTTAATTTGATCTCTGTATGCATGTCCAAACTGTGAAAAAACATGGTATTCAGAGAAAGGAAGGTAAAAACACGGTAAATGATAGTTTTGAAATTGGCATATTTAATTTGTGTGTGTGTGTTCTGTTTTAATTAATTAATTTAACTACAAGCCATATTTATTCAATTTTTAAATAGATTTTTCGCGAATGATTTTAAGTTTTTAAACTTTTAATTTAGCCATGAATTTCTAATTTAAAAGATTTTAAATGCTTTTTGTGATTATTTTACTCTTCCGCTATCTTGAATTTCGCTTTGTTAAAACTTCTGGTTTGTTTGCTACTCTACAGGGCAACACGAGATAGCGCGCCAAGTTGGCAATTTTTCAAAATCACGTCAACCACTGGGTGATTCTACAGATTCACCCATTATACTTGTATAATTTGAAATAGTTAAAGGGGAATGAGGTTAAAAAGTTAAATATTACTTCAATAAAATAATTATTAAAATGTACAATGTTGCTGAAAAAGAAAAATGTTGTCTTCGGTTTCATGAAAATCATTCTGCTGTGCGAGTACAAGAAATTTTGCTATAAAATACAAAGAAAAATGCCCCAGAAATAGATACTATTGTTTCATTGTATTTACCTGTAAATTCGATAGATTTTCCTTATGTCAAACGCACACAGTAGGAGGTTACACTTTACATTAGGATGTGGCGTGCTTTGCCACTACCACAACGATGTTATATCTTACCTTAATGCTGAGGTACCAGTTTGGAATTTTTGGTGGAGGTGTTAATCAATGGTCAACAAATACCAGATAATTTACTGCATTATTCCAGTGTATGGAGTTTTTCCAAGGACCAAGTGTTCACCCCGCATTTTCCTGCGTGAATTCCTGAATTAGAATCAAGATTCTGCACTGCAATTAATTTGATCGACGAAAACAAGCTGACAAATCTGTGTCAAGAACTGATTTACCGATGGGGTATTTGAAGTGTAACGAAAGGAAGTCACATCGAACATTTGTGGTAATTGTCTAAACTTGACTGTTTCTCTATCTTAAAATAATACTGAATTGAACTCATGGCCGCAATAGCTCAAGAAGGCTAAGGTAATGTTTCTCAAACTGTGGGGCTTGCCCCCCTGGAGGGCGCGATAACCTTACGAGGGGGGCGCGAGCATATCAAAAATAAAAGATTTAAAAAATAATTAATTTACTGGAATGAATTAAAACAAAATACTTTCAGGCATAATAAAAAATGCACTTTTACTCTAATATAAGTTATAGGCGATATTAAATGATCAAAAAATAATTTTTTCAATACTTAATTAGTTATCTTTAATTCTACAACCAAATAAAAAATATTTTATTTAATTTGCTGTAATCCCGTGATGAGAGAGTTTTTATTACGTTTTCTTTTTTAAAACTAACGTTCTCATCTTTTAGAGAAAAAACAGATCCCAGATCCAGAATCGAAAAAAATTAGGAACATAAAAGTTCATCACTGTCATTATTTTTGAAATATTGCACATTATAGCTGTAATTTGTTTGATGTTCTAAGTTATTGGTACAGTTAGTTATGACCCCTCTCTTATGTGTTTATTTCTTATTTAAGGAAGTTGTAAGTAATGTATTTCTCTGTTGCGCTTTTTTCCATGCAAAACAGTTTTATGATATTTGGAAAACCACGCAGAGCACACTTTGATGGATTACTTGGCAATTAGACCAAGATGAGTATTTTCAAACATATAAAACATAACAATTGTTTTTAGCAGTAACATACATAATATCATAATGTATACACTTTTTACCCGGAAGTGGTCGCGCGGGACACACAGATCACGAAATTGTAAATTCTGGCAAAACTGCTTATTTGTTACCAAAGAAAAATTGAAAAGTCCTTGAAAGTAGGTAAGTAAACTTTCTCTTAATTAAATTATTCACTGGAATAACGATTTGTATCGTGTGCAATAAAATAATTATTAAAAAAAAAGGATTGGCGTAACTCAATAACCTCGCTCGACCGTATCGAGTGCGCGCCTGCTCCCAGGTTACAATATGTTGAAGTCTTTTTGCTTTAAATATTAAAAATAATACAATTATTCTTCATCGGAATATTATAGTATTGTTAATTATTTAACATCAATTATAAATGCTAATTCTTTAAGGATTAAAGTTAAAATTCGCTTAAAGCTAATTATAATTTGAGCAATCATTTTTTAAAAAAAAACATTTTACATTTTTGTAAACATTGTCGCGCACTTACTGTACTTGCAATACAACTATTATATCAAGAATGCTTTATTTTCTTATAAATGAACTCCTGCAAAGAGCGGGTACTACGGCCGGTATACTTTTAATGTATCAGTGCTGCATAGAGTATTTTGTAACTAATTAATTAATACCAAATTAAGAACAAGTTTAATAAGTATTAACGACTTCCATGGGCTTGTCTTGCAAAGCAAAGTTTTTATAAGGAATGCTTATGATTAGAAATTGACCCTCTGAGTTATTTTTCTATATTTAGCAGATATCCATATTTTGTCTTCTAAGTACTCACCACATTTTGCAATATGTTCACTTTAAAAATTAGAGAAAGGAAAAATAACATAATAACTATCCCATTACTTACTTAATTTATTTTTTTGCTTAAAGGTACTATTGAAAATTTAATACTTATGCTATTAATTTGTATGGTTTATAATAAAATCTCGTATTGTAGCTTTAGCGTCAAAGTGCATTATTATTGCATTTAGTGCATTATTAATGCATAAGGGGGCGCGATAAAAATTGTGATTGAAAAGGGGGGCGCCAGTATTGAAAGTTTGGGAAGCACTGGGCTAAGGCCTACTGTGTCTATCTCAGTTTACGTAGCCTTAGGCGCTGGGGTGCATGTGCAGAAGTTTCGGTCAAGGGGTCTGTCTAACGCGAAAAACCCTAGTATTCAGATCCTAAGCAAGCTTGGTAGTCCTGGTAGAGTCCAACTATAGAGGGTGCTGTGAAAAAGTGACTATATAAAGATGTAGTGGTATGACCACAGACACTCGAGATAGTCAGAATGTTAGTGGTCTGTTGCAAGTTACCATATTTCAGAGTGCTGTATAGAGTTTGCTGTTAGTACATTTAAAAGTATTTTATAAAGTCTTGTTACATTTTTAAAGAAGTGGGGAAGTCAATAATTGGAGTAGTGAGTAATTTCATCCCGACCAAAACACGAGACTACCACGCACGAGTGCTGGATTCGAGTGAGTCCACAAGACTCCTTTATTGACTCACTGAACAGATGAAAGGCTGAGTCGATTGTGCCCAGGCTGGGATTTATACTCTGGACAGATGGCGTGGAAGCATGACACACTACCATTTAGTCACTGGACTTTATTTTAAAATAATACGTACTATAATTATTTTCCTGTATATTGCACGTAAAAAATCCTTCTTTTTACCCAACTAATTTGAAGACACAGTGTATAATTCACTATAAGAAGAACACATCTTTTATTGTAAAACGAAACGTTTGCTATGATGCATTCCATCTATATTTTGATGGAACTCTCTTGACTATGGTAAAGCAAATAAAGTATCTTGAGGTTCTTCTCGATACTAAATTTTCTTGAAAGCAGCACTTAAGTTACATATCCGAGAAATGTGATAAATTACAGCGTGGATTAAATCGGATTGCTCGCAACACGTTCGGTATAAATTTCTATGTACGTTCGCTCATTTATAAGCAAATAATCGAGCCTTTCATTTTGTATCGTTCTAGAGTTTGGGGCGAGGCACTTAAAAGAAAGATGAATTCTAAGTATCTGCGACGCATACAAAGAAGGATACTTTTATGGGTCATGTGTGGTTATTGCACAATAAGTTACGACTCAGTTTATGCTATATTCTGGCTTCCCTCCAATCGACATTACCATTCTTCATAATATTGCTTTTAGGGAAAATATCTCTGCTTCTTCCATCTCTAATTATGATTGTATTCTGTCTCCATTTTTTCTCCCTCATCCTTCAGAGAGGAATGGCATCTATATTGTTCAATTTAGTGACAAGAGCACAGAAGATTTACCTGTTATTTGCTATACTGATGGCAGTAAAATTGATGGAAGAGTTGGTTTCGCATTTGTTGTGTTCAGGAGTGGTGTTGAATCCGAGAACTTTCAATTTAGAATTCGTGATAAATGCACAGTTTTCGTAGCTGAACTTTTATGTTTAAACTTCGCCGTTAAGTGGATCACTGAGCAAAATAGTGTCATATCAGAATATCTCATCTGTACTGACTCTCTTTCCTCCTTGAATTCTCTTAAATGTATTTCTTCATCTAACAATATAATCGTAAAGATCCAAAAGCAACTTAAAAAACTAAGAGATAAAAACATCTCAATAGATTTTGCATTTGTTCGCGGACACACTCGCGTTCTTGGGAATGAGAGAGCCGATTGGCTTGCAAAAGCTGCAACCAAGCGCAAAATTGACATTGACGTTAATATTCCTAAATCGTTTTACATGAAAATCACGAAAGAAAGAATGGTGAAGTCTTGGCACCAAGAATATCTCATTTCTAATAAAGGGAGCATAACAAAAAAAATTTCCCCACCATTAATAAGAGACTATCATGCCATCAATTTTACACTAACTACAAAATAACCCAATTTCTCACTGGCCATGGTAATTTCAAAAGCTACTTGAACAAATTTAATTTAGTTCCTTCATCTTCCTGTGACTGTAATATTGGTGGCGAGGAAAATGTAGAACATGTAATCCTTCTGTGTTCCAAGTATGTCAGAGAGAGAAAGATCATAAGACTGGCGTTCAAGAGACTCAACATTAATTGGCCACTGAATGTTCACCAACTTCTTTCCACCAGAAGTGCTTTCAGAAATTTCTGCGAATTTGTTGTAAATCTTTGTAATTCTTCTTAACCTCAATTTTTTTAAAAAAATTTTTTATTTACCTCGAATGCGTGTTTAATATTTACTTCTGTAAGCCCCGTGTGATACTTTGTGGTGCACGAAGATTTTATAATCGTTTTCAATAAAAAAATCAATAAAAAAATTAGTACTGATTACTTAAAAAAGAGAATTAAACTTCCACCTCTAACTGACTGACTTATACTAGATTAGTTAGTTCTCTTTGAGAATTTTCCGTGAAGTAGCTCTTTTATATATAAAAAAAAATATTTCAGAACATACGCTTGTTTCCTAACTGAAAATTTCAAAGTATTTATAAGATTTCATTAATGGTGTTTTATCGCTGATCCCTTAATTCATATTACAGATTCATGAAATATTTTTTTTTTCTTTTGAATCCTAATAAAGTGTCTATGAACCGCGGATGGGAAACGAACTCTGGAATTTAATGTTGAACCATACTGATGTAGGAATGGATTTGATCGTTGTAGTATTTTCCGTACATTCCCTGCTGACTTAATGCCATGAGAACACGACATAGCTGACAAAGCAGTTCAAAGATAACGCAAGGTTCATTGACCAATTATGATAGAGCGGGAAAGGACAGGAAAGAGGACGACAGAGTGGCAAACGGGATGAGAAGATGCTGAAGAGATGGATGCGTTTATAAATCCACCGTGTTTATCTTTTGCAATGCTTTCATTACTTTTACTAGCTTTTAACCTTCCCTTGTAAATAATTGTCCTTAATAAATGTATAATTTATTTTCATCTGACAGTTGTTTATTTTCTTTGTGTATCTTCCTTTAAATATCCTGTTTTTTTTCTTTCTGATTGGTAATGTCTAAGTCCAAATTTTGAGCCCAATTTGTATTCTGAAAAATTGCATTTCCTTATTTGGGCATAGATATAATATAAAGAGAAACATGTGTATATTCTGAAAATAAAACGTGTGTATTACTTAATAATTACCTTTTATGTATTTTCAAAATGCGGAGCTGGTTGTCTTCGTACTGAAAAGGACGTTTTCTTTTATCTTCAGAAGTCTGATGCCTCATTCTAAACTTGTAGCGATCTCTTTTAGGCTTGGATAACGGTGATCGCTGTTACACATTTAGCACCACCCAGAGAGCAAGAGTAGCTTGAGGATCTTCTTGTAACGTTGCTCCCCAAAACTTTGCTCTGTTGCCCGTTTTCGCCTAACTACCGGACATGACTTTTAGGGAGTATACCTCCACTGGCTAGGCGTGGTTGCTAATGAGGTTTGCCCACTTTGCGATCATGCCGGAATGGTTGGTGACGACCTTCTCCAATACTCTGGACTCGATGAATACCCGGCTCATGACAACGTCCGTCGTTACTGGGAGGCTCAGCGTCAAATGGTCAAGTTGCCAAGTACGCGGGCGTTGGATAAATAAATAATAATATATTTTCAGGGAAAAATATTAAAATACATGATTCATATTATTTTACAATGGGAACAAATTGGTATAAAATAAACACAGCTTTGTTCCAATATTAGAAAAATCAGTCTTATTTAAAGTATGATTCATTTTTACGATATTACTAATTCTCGTTACAAATAGTGACACATGAAACTATGAACTGTAAATCCCGTTGAATTTCGTAATAGAATTTCTGACGAATTCTGTTGCGTCATGCAGTAATAAGTATTTTCTAATAATTTCAAATCAATATATTTTTCTTTTTTTTCAAAAGAAGGAAAGTTAATGACATTGAAAAAGTGTTTGCTTGGACAGTAATAACTGAACGTATTCCAATCATTAGAAATAAACGGAAAAGCACAGAAGACAATAATTTAATAAATAAAATGATAATCTTGCTTCTTCTCAGTCATTAACGAAAACAATGCCACGCTAAAAATGTCATTTTGAGGGAAACAATCATATTTTATACTCATTTTTCTGCCAGTTTCGATGGAGAAATCGCCTAATGAGATTTTAATCTACTTCTGGGAATCAATCAAATGTTCAGTTTAGATTCCAACTACTTTTAGTTTACATTAAACCAAGAGTTTTGGGGAATCTCCTATAAAAAAATCTTTTTTCTCTTAGTTATTTAAAAATGGTTTAACTGTATACTTAACATAAAAATATCGATATTTTTCCTGTATTAATTTTAAATTTTTATTGTGGATATAAATATGATTTCCAGGCAAAGAAAGATAATTCTTTCTTAATAATGCTATGCAAGTAGTAGTGACCTTGGCGTTATACATCACCAAATAGAACTTCGAGACAAATTTAGAGAATACAGGACGATTTT
Organism: Trichonephila clavipes; assembly: GCA_019973935.1. NCBI lineage: Eukaryota > Metazoa > Arthropoda > Arachnida > Araneae > Nephilidae > Trichonephila > Trichonephila clavipes. The sequence continues at coordinate 81,512 of BMAU01000172.1, forward strand.
TTTCATGAAACAAAATTATACACTTTTTGAATGGTATTGAAGTTTATATTAAACAAAGAAGCAACTCTGAATTGTCAGAAGTTCATGTACAGTGAGCCACAAAATTAAGTGCACACCTCTAAAACTTTTAGATTTCTTCCAATTACAAATTAAATATTGATTTAAAATAGAAATTTTTTTTTATCCTAGATAATTTAACCTCTGATTTACCATTCTATAATAACAATGCTATGGTTAACTTATTTATTACGAAAAAAGTTAAGTGTTCCATAGAAAAGATAGATAACAATGCCACAAAATTGAGTATATACTTCTTATAATTGTAGATTTTGCCACCACTTATTTTAGTCTCAAATTTTCTTTAAAGAGTTTCAGGAGTAGATGCTGCTTATAACTCGTGCTATTGCACTTCAACGCTTTTAAATATTTTTTTTCTCATTAAAAATCATAAAATGAGCTCTCGTAGATAAACTACTGAATCTGAACCTTTATTGGTTGTAAAATGGACGAAAGGGGCTAATCCTTTCGAAAAGTCACTTCGTTAATTTGTGTAACTCATGGTTATGTCCAAAAAGTTCTACATAAGTATAAAAAAACTGAATCTGTGGCCAATATTCCTGGAAGAGGACGTAAAGAAATACCGAGTACTACAGGGAAGAGGAAGATCATTAACTCAGTAAAGAAAGATCCGAAGGTGAGTGCCTCTAAACTAGCTTTATCGATGTCCTCTACAATCGGGGAAAATTTCTCAGATGAAATAATTCGACGTACCCTTCACCAATATGGGTTTTATGGCCGTACACTAATACGAAAGCCACTCATCAAGCATGTGAATAGACAAAAGAGAGTGATTTTCGCCAAAAAACATCGTTTAAAGCCTATTTCTTTTTCTGGAACACTGTTATATATTTTCTGATGAAAGTAAGTTTAGTCTTTACGGAAGCGATGGACGATTTAAAATATGGAGAGAAGCTGGGAAAGCACTGACTTCTAAAAACACCATTAAGACAGTTTAGTTTGGGGGTGGATCTGTCCTCGTTTGAGGTTTTTTGTCGGCTGGAGGAGATGGAGAGCTTGCTTTAATTGATGATATTATGGACAAACATGTATTCTTCGGGATTTTAAAGGATAACTTGGAAAAAGTGCCAGCAAGTTGGGGCTTGGGTCAGGCTTCATATTCTAGCAGGACAACGAACCCAAGCATACAGCGAAGATTGTGCAGTTATACTTGCTGTACCATTGCAGGAAGTAATTACACACTCCAGCCCAGCCTCCAGACCTAAACGTCATAGAAAATTTGTGGTCGCAATTAGAGAAAGCTGTACATGAGCACAAAATCACAAGCAAGGGAGTTTTTAAGAATGTTCTGAGAGAATGGGCTAAACTTTATGTTGAAACCACTAAACCACTGGTAGAATCTATGCCCAGAAGATTACAAGCTGTAATTCAAGCAAAAGGTTATGCAACAAAATATTAATTTGTGCGTTAAAAGGAAATTAATAAAGGTGTATACTTTTCTTTGTGATGTTGTTTTTCCTCTCGTCTCAGATCTTTTATTTTTTTTTCGTAAAAATAAATAAACGTAACAATTTTATTAGTATAATACGGTAAAGTATAGACTAAAGTATAGAAGGTAAAAATTTCAATCATCTTAAGGCAATATTTAATTTGTAATTGCAAAAAGTCTCTAAGCTTTAAAGGTGTATACTCAATTTTTTGTGGCTCACTATATATTAGCGTTTCATTTACCTTGTAACAGTGGTTGTGTCAAACTTTCAATATTTGCGACCCAATTTTCAATCATAATTTTCCTCATGACTCCGCTCCTCCTTTTTTATACAATAACAATGTACTGCAAGCAGTAATAACGTACTTTGACGATAAAACTACAAAACCCTCTTAGATATAAATCGTATAAATGAGTGGTTCCCAAAATGGTCTATAAAGACTCCCAGGGGTCTCTGACGACCTGAAAGGGGCCCACGCCAGCGAAAAAATAATTTGGGGATCTATGAGTTGAAAATGGGGGTCTATAATAGTGGCTCTCATTGGACTAGATAGTGACTTTAATCTTTAAAAAAAATTGATCTAGTGTGAACCAAATTTTACCAATTTAACTGATTTATTTCCTAACTTCAGTGTAGTTAATGGGTGGTTACTAGGTGACAGCATAAATTTTATTAAGACATGGACCATTTCTTCATTTATTTTCAGAATTAAATTAAAGAAATATAATATTGGACATCGTGGACTTTCTCAATTTGTCACAGACAATCTGTCAATACATTTTAACCTATGTTCAACAGTTATATGCCCTTTAATCAGATTTTGAAACAAGATTTGATAATGCTTTTTTTATAGCAATACCACAGTAGACAATGAAGTCATAGAATGACATTAAAAAATGTCCTATTGCAAGAGGAACTGATCAGAATAGGTATTACAGGAGATTTTAAAGTAAAGTTCAGAAACGAATTTCAGCAATTTTGGCTACAAAAAGACATATATGTTGTCGCGAGATATGGAATATCGTGAGAACGTTTTTAATTGCTTTTCCTAGTGAGAGGGAGCTTCAGTGAGTTTGCCAATCTCAAAAACAAAAAAAGGAAGGGGGGGGACTGGACACTTTTAACAAAGGAGATTTAGGGTTTAAACCAGACTAGATTGCTATTAAACATTGAAAATTTGTTATTGAATCACCAGATTCATACCTTTCATTAAAAACATTTGTTGGTGTTCAGTTATTTTATGTATTAAATTAATTTATTTGAATTTTAATTTAATTCATTAGCATGTTTTTCTTAAGTTTTAAATACTATACTTCAATACAGTTAGAAAATGAATTCTTTTAAGGTATTTAACTACGTTCGGAACAGTGATTTTGCAAAAGCGTATAAATGAATAATATTTATGATATTTAGTGTCACTTAGATTAAAAAATGTATATAAAATTGTTTTAAGTATAGTATTACAATAAAAAAATTATTTAAGTGCAATATTTTGCAAAACAAATGAACATAGGATGACAAATTTTCAAAATATTCTCCTTTTGCGAAAAATACTTCTATTATAATAATATTTTGCCTGTATATAGCTCAGACCTCTGTACAGAGGCTCAACTAGAATTTTTGAAACTTATAACTTAGAAGTAGGTTTATCCATGTTTAACGACAACAGAGGGGAGAAATTTTAAGAAAAAAACGCCACAATTATTATTTCAATTGGTTGTATATCTGAAAATAATGTGAATTTTTCAGAAATCACATTTCGGCCTCTCTACAGAGATCTGAGCTATATAGAGGCAAAATATTCTTATAAAATAAGCATTTTTTACAAGAGGAAAACATTTTGAAAAAAGGTTATTCTAAGTTCATTTCTTGCCAAAATATTGTATTTAAATAATTTTTTGTCAAAATCTTTTTAAAACAATTTTATACATGTGTTCTAATCTAAATGACACTAAATATCATGAAAATTATCCATTTATGCGCGTTTTTAAAATCACGGTTCGGAACGTAGTCGGATACCTTAAAGTAAGTATTAGTACCAGCTGTCAAAAAATAAGTTCATTTTGTTCTAAAAATTCAATATTAGGTAAGCAGGGGTCTACCAGAAACTGAAAACATGCCAAGGGGTGTATGAGGCAAAAAAGTTTGGGAACCTCTGGTATAAATTATTAAGGTAAGAATTAAATTTTATATATGTTACTTTTAAATAAATATCATATACATGTCATATATAGTAGCATACATATACACATAAATAACATTTACACGAGCCGGCTGGGTGGCGTGCTTGGCTTGTCGTTGGCTTTCTGCAACTAAGGTTGCGGTTTCGACCCCGGCCCAAGTAAGCAGATTTCCATGTTGCAGAAAATTGACAGCGGCCATTTCGTCTGTTTGTACAGCATGTAAAAGATTACTGGAGTGTCTGTTTGACTTGGATTCTAACGGTATAATTATACCCTAGTACAGGTTCACATCTTTGGAGCGCTCAGGTCCCTCCCTCTAGGGAGGAAACAGGGGTCAAAATTAACAGCGGCGAATGTTATCCGCCTATATGCAGCTGCACTTAAAAGAGATACCACCTTCCGGGAATTTACGAAGTCTGCAATGGTAAAACACCAATCCGCAGCCCAATGGAAAAAAAAATCTTTTAAATAATATATATTTCAAGTAAGTAACAGAGGATAAAAAAGTATCATGTTACTTTACTTTTCTTATTTTTTACATTGCAAAATAATTTCTATTTAATGAAGATACCAAAGTTACCAAGTACACTGGTACATTGATATGAAAAGGCTTTCAAATGCCGTAGAAGAAAATTTCCCGCAAGTGTCGAAATCAAAAGGCAGTTTAGTAATAAATCCCTCTTTGAATTTCGGGCAGGTTTGGATGATGAATTTTCAGCATTGAAAATAAAAGCATTTCATATACTGTTACCATTTCTAGCTCTAGTACATATTAAACTTGTTCTTAATTTAGTGTTGATTAATTAATTATCAAATACATTGTGCAGTTCTGATACGTTTTTAAGTATAGTATATGAGTGCAAATGTGCATTTTATTTTTTTAGTATGTCAGAATGTATTCTGTTTTGCTGCCTATCAGTAAATTAATAATTTTTTAAATGATATTTTATCTAAGAATTTTCAATATTGTCGCACCCCCCACGTAGGATTATCACACTCCCCTTGGATGGCGTGCTCCACAGTTTGAAAACCGTTGCCTTACAAGATATTGTAATAACGGATTTGAATTGCTTCGTTCTATAGTGAGTCTCTTTGAAGTGGCTCTGTCATGGATTTATGCGTGTGATGTAACTCTTTGCTTTGAGAAGAAATGTATTTATTGAAGAGTTCTATAAAACAATTTTTTTTATGAGAGAACCATCTTGCTTGCTATTTTTTCTCATTTACGTCCTTTTCCTTAACTAGCAAGTGAACCGATAGCTGCAAGTTTACTTCTCCATTTTGAACTTTTGGATCTAAATTCGATTTCCAAGGGTTGCGTTTCACTTATTTAATTTAACAATCATTTCTGGTATGTTTTCCAGTTAATGTAAATTTAATTATAATTTAAAAACAGAATATTCATGAATATTCTCTGTTGTTGAGCAAATAAATTGCTACTTTCCAGTTAGGAGTCCAGTTCATTGTACTTGATCGGCCCACTTGTAGGTTAAAATCATGTTGTTAAATTGCCATTGTGTTAATCCATGTCTGCCTTAACCCTTTCGTGGGCCACTTATTTCTCTTTTGAATTTTTTGAAAAAATTTTTAACAAGTAAACAATGACAGTTAAGGAAATATATTTCATTATGCTTAATTTTATGTTTACATTTAAATTTTATTGGTGGGAAGAATACTTCTAAAGAAACCATTCGTCGCTTTAAAGAAGATTAAATTTAATGGTAATTATTTGTACCAGAAAAAGAAAGAAAAAGAAGAGAAGCAAGTTGCAATGCGCACGTGGTCACTACATTCTGCACACTTTTAGCGGGTCTTGTTTTCTTGTTCCATTCTGCTACATTTCCTATATCGTCTATGGTTGGAAAACATCTTTTGCAAATGTTTTCCCACATTGGCTAATCGCACATCATCCGGAATTACATATTTCTTGGCTTGGAAGCTAACAAGACGTTCTTTCCTTTTTCTTGAGGAATATCCGTCTATTAGCTGACGAGCTAATGCTATACGAAATGTTAGCTGGTCTAAACTTCTGTTTATTTTGTTCACTTACCACAGTATGAAACTATTTATGATGGCAAGGTGAGTAAGAAAATAAAAGGTACAATGCCACTATTTGGTATCTTTCTTTTGTTTGATCGAAGCAATCAACCTCATTCATGACATCGTTGCATACAGCGACAGCTTTTGGGTAAGGTACTTCTTCTTTAGTAACATCTTTTTTTGTCCGATTCACAGATGTCATAATCACTGGTTTATGTACATTAGCACAAACTTGAAGCGGATATCCGTCTTCCCATCATTATAATAGAAAGGCAAATATATTGTAATGGGTTTTACGGTTCCCACAAATGTAATTCTTAACATCATGTAGATGGGAAGTAATCTTCCCTAGTCCCACGAAAAGGTTTACTTCAGCCATCAATTGTTTTTAAGTGATAACACACACTCACAAAATGATACTGGAATAAATCAAGACTTGATGGAAAAATGAGTCGTGGTTTAACTTACCTCATTCGTTTACCATCTCCAAAACAGTCAATGTGTCAACGTATTTATAGATTTCTCTGGTTTTTCGAGTTCTCTTCAAAGCTTATTTTGGTCTCCAGAAAGCAGTAAACAACCACTTGAGATTCTCGTTGAGTGTCAATCGTCTTCTTTTATGTTTTTGGAAAAATGAAAAACCTTCAAAATCACAGGGACTTATTTCCGATGAATAAGTTGAATGGGAAGCAAAAATCGTGTTATATTGAAATTATGACTGATGTATTTCGAGAGCTGTGGCCTGGAGATTTGTAGTGATGAAGAGAGGCCAGCCCCATTACTCCAAAGCTCTGGTTGTTTTTGTCATACATCAGTGCTTCTCAAACTTTCAATGTTTGTGACCCAATATTCAATCATAATTTTCATCGCACCCCCTCCCGCCATATAATAACAATGTACTGAATTCCAAAATAACATAATTTGACGCTCAAGCTACGATACTACTTCAAAATTGTATGTGTCACCGGTGTATATAAACGTCTCTCTCCGCGAAAGTGTTAATCGCCTCGGACGTATATATACGTCTTTCTGAACTCCGATCGTTTCTGTACACTGCATTTGCATCAAAATTATTCCGAAGGCTTTGAAATGCAATAAAGGACCTTGATAATCTTTGCGAAAGATTTACTTGTATTAGAAGATTTCCTTACTCTTATTCTTTTCCCCCCGATCCATCACATACACACGCCTACGTGGAAAATGGAGGCATTAGGGAGTGAATCGCGTAACTTTTAATCGGCAGTTAAGGGTATAATTATAAACCTTACAAACTATTAAGATAAGTGTTAATTTTTGTATACGATTTTATATCTCACAAGCCCATGGGTTCACTGGTAATTATTGAAATTGTTCTTACTTTGGAATTGTTAAAATATATAAATACATATTGTGTAGCACTGATATATTTATAAATGTATTATATCAATGTAAATATGTATTTTGTTTTTTATTATGTCCGAATGTATTTGGTTTGTCAACTTTCAGTATGTTAATAGCTTTAAAAAAACCTTCGTTTTCGACTGTTTAATATACTTGTGCCAGGGTTATCCCGCTCCCTAGGAGAAGGGTGTGCCCCACAGTTTGAGAAACGTTTCCGTACATCCTTTCTCAATTACGGCAGAATGTCAATCTTAGGAGTCAGGATTAACTGAAGCATTAAAAGAGACAAAGTTGTGATGAACAAACATTTGATATCGAAAAACACAACGAGTATACTTTTTGTTGCACTCTGAATTTGACGCGTTTTCTTGATCTTAGTCATAAATCCAATTTTTACCATTTGTTATCTTAGGAATTACTAATTACTTAATTACGTCTTCATTAGACTTTGCACGAGATTAGAAACAGACGTTCGCACGTTTTTTTTCTTTTTATATTATTCATGAGAAACATGGAATAAACTTTGAAGCAATGCATCGTATGTTCGACTTTTCCGTTAAAAATTCTTGACTAGCTTCGTAATATATTTCACTACTAAGAACAAGTTCTGTATAGTTGTAAAATTATTTTATTTTATGAATATTGCAAATACCTATCCATTTTCATGCATTCTGATGGTGCTTGGTCATCCTTAGCGCTTGCTAACTTCGAATACATGGTTTTCCAACTTAAAACACAAGCGCCATTCAAAAATCACTGTGTGATTTAAGTCTTTATCGTAGTGTTTCTTAAAGTTTCAATATTTACGACCAATTTTTAGTGAAAACTTTCATCGTCCCTCCCCCCTCCTCTCGTACCATAACATTGAATTGAATGGAATAATAATGTATTTTGAAGCTAAAGCTACAATACGACTTTAATTATAAACCACATAAATTATCAAGATAAATATTACTTTTTAAAATAATTTTCTATATGACAAGCGCATGGGAGTCAGTAGTTATTTTTAAACTGGTTCTTAGTTTAATATTGATAAATTAATTATCAAATACAATGCAAATTACTGATAAATTTATAAGTGCATTTTATCAGGATAACTGAGTATTTTATCGTTTATTATGTCAGAATATAGTTTGTGTTTTTATTCCTTACAGTGAAATAATAATTTATTTTAAAAATAATCTTTTATTTTCAACATTTCGAAATGCTCGTAGTTACAGTTTGGGAAACGCTTTTTTATCAGCAAAAGCTATGTGAAGCATTTCACAACTTTTGATTTAAAATTTACCCATTTTTCTTTAATTTTGAAGCACTCACACTTCTTTATTTTGATGGCCATTGCTTAACTGGAAGCAATCCAGTCTTGCTTACATCTTAAAGTCAAACAATGAAATTGGTTTTCATAACTCTTATAATCTTTTTATCGATAAAAGAATATTCGAAGCCTATATTCATATAAAGAGTTATATGGGCACTAAAATATGTTTGTAACTTTCTATTCAGTACAGTCCCCAATGAATTGTAAAAGTACTCTAGTCGTATGTGTATGGCGTCAAAATATTCGAATTTGTAAAGGAGATGATGTATTCGAAATATCTATTGATATAAATTTTAACATTTCAACATAAATACCTTTCGACCCCAACTTTTTATCGACCGAGCTGTCAAACGATTTTCCAAGTCATCATCCATGAAACGGTGTTTTGCGAATAAAGTCAGATGGAGTGTCGCCTGATTTGTTCGAATGGGAATTGTGCTTTGAAAAATGAATTTTTTTCAAGATGTGCAGCACTGTCTTTCTTATGGTTATTTGTCCATGAAATTACTTTATTCATATAAAAAAATGATTTGATTGTTTTAAGTTATGGGACTACATTCAGAGCACCTTTTTTATAAAACATATTAATTTTCAACTAAATAAATACTTTTTTTTATATGAAATGGAACATAACACTAGGAATGCAAGTGTAATTTTCACAAAATTAGAATAAATTTGTATAATTTGGGAATTTTGAGTGAAATTTTAGTGAAAAATTGCACTTACTGCAAACTTTATTTTGAAACTTATCTTAACATATCCAAATAATATTTAAACAGTACATAAATAATATCATTATCTGTGTTTAGAGCTATAAGATTTGTAATACTTTTGAAAGTTTTTGAAATATGTCATTTTTTGATTCACTCATTTTTTTTACAAAAAACTAATGTTATTTTCTCACAAAAAATTGCAATAAAATACATAAATATATACACAGAGATTTGATTATAGTCTATACTGGAGAAAAACCAAATAAAATATTTTCTAAAAATTCCAATACAATATCTTAAAAAATAAATTATGTAGTGAATTTTGCCGTAAATCCAAAAATTGAAAAACATTGTTTCTCAGAAAATGCATTTAAAGATTTTAATATAGAATAAAAACATTTTCTACTCATTGTACACATTTTTAACTAACCCAAGATATTTATAGAACAACTTTTTTGCTGTTTTCTGGAGAGTTTTATAGACTAAAACAATTGTCGTTTTTAATGAAATTTGGATGAAAATTTCCGTTACACAAAATTATAATAAATGTATTCAAATAATATTTATACAATTCATGAAAACATCTTTATATGTATTAGGAATTAAAATATTTGTAATATATATACTTTTGAAAGTTTTTTTTAAATATGCCAAAGTTTATGCAAAAACACAATTTTTTTTAAAAAAAAATGTATGATTTTTTCACAAAAAACAATTAAGTGCATAAATATATACACATAGATTAGATTTTGATTAATAACACACATAGAACTAAATAAAACATGTTCAAAAATTTCAATTAAATATCTTAAAAATATTTTGTGAAGGGATCTACTTCCGGTTTTGTAACTCCATTTCCGGTTTACTAATTATGCTATAATTTTACTTCCATATATTGTACTGACAAAAGTAGAGTGTTTTTGGAATCTTAAATGTAAGGGATACAAAATAAAACCATAAAAAAATTTCGTCACTGATTTAAATTCTGTAACCAAAATACGCACTGCATTATTTACTGTGGCTTCCACGTCTTTTCTAATGAAGTCAGTGTAAAAAGTTTATCGTCTGCGATTGCCGAATTATATGCGCACGTATGACCGATCGGACTAGACCAGAAGAATTCGGAGAGGTTTCAATCAACGGATGGACAGTTTGTTATATTCTGATAGGTAGTTCCGTAATCATAATCCATTAATTTTGGATAATTTAAGCTCGGACACCCTATATATATATACTATCTACCAATAAGTAACTGGGCACCTGTGATAAAAGATATAAAGAAAAAATAATTCATATTTTATAGTTGGTAGAGCCTCAGACTGAGGCAAATACTGTCTTAATCCTCAGGGCATGCTTTCTACAAATTTTTGGATGATGGACAGTGGTGTGATCTTTCTCTCGGCTTGGGAATAACATGCAAGTTCTTCCCCAGTTTTAGATGGTTGTTAATTCAGCGATTCAACTCATCGCTGAGGTTTTTTTAAAGGATTCAACTGTGGATTTTATGACGACCAATCCATTCAGTTCACCCTATTGTTACCATATCAATCACTGGTGAATCAATCACTGGTAATGTGGCATTCTCATATTGGAAGTAACAATGTACAACCCGTAAAATTGCCACAGCGTAGGAAGCACATTGTTATCCAGAAAAGTGCAGAAAGAGTCGACCTTGTGCTAACCTTGAAATGAGATCAAATGCCCAGTTCATACCACGAGAAACATGTTGACCATAATTCTACTATTACCAAACTTTGCTCTAAGCAGAATGCATTATGGCAAAAGTTTTTTTCAATAATACGCCAAACTCAGACTCTGCTATACAACTGTTAGAGATTCAACTTTGATTTATCACTCCAGAGAACCTGTTTCCACTCATCTAAGGTCTGATTTTGAGTGCCTTGCACTATCTCAACCGAGTGGCATGTTTGAATTTTGTAATCGAAAGCTTATGGTAGCCGCAGGACCGTGGAAACCAATTAAATGAGCCTCCTTGCGGATGACATATTTTGAAACAACAGTCTCGGATACCGGTTGAAACTCCTGGAGTACGTGGGCCATTGATTTGGGGTGGTGTTTTGAATTTTTCGGGCAGCACATGTCGGTCTCTAACACTTAGTTTCGTGGAACTGCCGTGTCGAAATACATTCCAACAATTATCACTCACCTTTCACTTTTTAATCACAATATCCATTGTCGATTTTGCAATGTCTAACTCACTAGATATGTCACTTAAGAATTGACTATTTCTATGATATGCGACAAATACGCCCTTCTCGAATTCAGACAACTCTGAATTCCGTGGCACTTTGAATGTGATTAAATTGAAGTTGTTTACTACACGATATTTAAATATTGAAGACATGGCGTATATCAGGATCGCAGTTACCCTCATTTTCATAGGTGTCCAAATACTTACTGGTAGATAGTGTATTTATATATGTATATGGATTGGAATAATGCAACTATCTAGAGTTTATTACATCAATAATTAATATGATAAAATGTCAGGTTGAGAACATTATATTCATCTTTATTGCCACGCTAGAAATGAAAGCTAAAATAAAAATGCATGATTTATGAAAAGTAGGTTAAATTAATTCTTCAATTTAAAGTAAGTATTTAAAGCATCCATGACACCATAAACATTACATCATTTCAAAGAAATGTTTTACTTCTTAAAACAACCTTTGCGATAATATATTCAATGATGTTCCTATATATATATATATAATATAAAACTTTAATGAGACTTTAATATATATATATATATTTATATGACAATAATATCAATTTAAAATACGTAATTTCTTATGATGAACAGAATTATGAACAATTTATTGAGAGGGTAAGTCTAATAATATTTATTTCCCATGCTTGAGATTTATTTTTATTTAGATTTTATTGATGAAAAAAACAAAACTAATAAAAAAAATTGTTGATTTTTTTTTCATCTGAAGCTCTGAAAACTGTTTTCTGACTAACTGGAATATTTATTGGTTTTCATTAAAATGCCTAAATGACAAATTCTTATTTCTAACCGACATCACTCGTGCGAAAAAAACGACCGAAAGTTCTCACGCAGGGTATCTCATACCCAAAGGTGTTTACATCCTTTTTAACGGTAAAAGTTTCATACAAAAGTTAAAAAGGAAGAAACGTAGGAAATACACCCAATATGATTATTGCATTTTTCGCACTCAAATTTAGTTTTCATGTTCTTTATATAAGGGCATTCCGTACATTGTTTGTACACTCCTTTAATCTCGTCGTGAGTGAGTGCAATGTTTTCACATGGTTTTAATTATTTTTTAATCTGTATCTTTTTTAAACAGAAACATATAGGTGAAAACTTCTCTATTCTTCAAAATAAAAAAAAATAGAATTTCTGTTTTATTTTCTCTTGTTGTTCCAGCAATAGTTTTTTTTTTAATTTTTTTTCAAAAGTTCATCTAAAAGTGGATAAGATGTGTGTGTGTACCAGTTTTTTCCTCTAAAATTACGTTCTTCTTAAATGTTTTTGTGTATCTACATATGAAACATTTATTTTCAACAGTTCTCCCTCTTCTAAATCTGAATCGATTTCAGTGGATGAATCATACTCTCTCTCTCTCTCTCCTCTCTCTTGCTGCTATACTCTTCACCATTTGATTCTTCCTCATCATAACCGCGAAGAGAACTTCTTCATCCTAAAATACTGTTGTACTATCTACACCATTCAAATACGTAGGAAAACAAATGTATATATGCAGGTATGTAGGTATGTAGGTATATAGAAATGTAGCCCAATTTTCTCACGAACCAGAAGACGCAGAAACTCGCAAAAGATACCAAAATTTCGGGAATGATACGATGATCCATTTTGACCATTTATATTCCGATATTCCAGTTAGTTAAAAGTATATTAATTAAAAACCTTAAAATGCATCTAAACGCATTTATTATGCACGTAGCGCGGATATTGCCGTGAAACGGGGTATTGAAAAATATATTTTTATTTTAAAGGTATTAATCGCGCCAAAATTTCGTGAATGATCCGAGGAATCCGTTTTGACCATTTATGTTCCGATATTCCAATTAGTTAAAAAAATATTAATTAAAATCCTTAAAATGCATTTATTATGCACGTGGCGCCATCTGCAGAGAATTGGAAGGATCAATTATTTCCAGGGGAAAATTCGGAACTTTTTTGCAGAAGTTTTTAAAAATATTTAAAAATTAATATAATAAAATTATATTTATATATATCTTTCTTTCAATTTATTTATTTTACAATTTTTTTAAAATATTTTATCAGTCTTTATCAAATGAAGTCCGATTTTTTTTTACTTTAACAAATAATGAAACGGGATATATTGGAAAAATATCTTTTTTTTTATTTTAAAGGTATTAATCACGTTCTGAAATAGGAAGTTTTATCTACAAATTAAAGTTGCTTATAAAAATATTGCAGATAAAACAAATGCAAATATTTTGTTAAAAAATACTTACGTAAAGAAATGTTTAAAACTATTTCAAAATAAATTTAGAATTTACCATCTTTTTTTAATTTATGGAATGGTTCACTAATTTTTTTAAGTAAAAAAATTGAGGCAGAATTTCTCTCTCTTTGAATAATCCATGCTTCACAATTCAAACTAATTACAATTTAAATGGTTTTTATTAAATATTTTTTTTTAAAAAAAGTGAAGTTTTTGTAGTTAAATTAGAAAAACTGTTCGAAAAAGATTTATAAAAGTATTAATTTATCGAAAGTTACTTTACATATATAGCATTCTTTTATTTAAATGAAATTTCAAAAGAGAATAGCTCTGTTTTTATTATTTTACAATAACATGCAAAATTTAAAACAAAAATTCGAAGTTGGAAATAAATTACTCTAAATTTAAATAGCTATATTTTTTCTTAAAATTTCAAGTTAATCAACATATTCTATATTAATTGTCCATAAAAATGACATCGGCTCCTTTTTTTGAATACGAATTGTAAGTTTTTCCTGCTGAACTTTCTTTCTCGTTAATGAAAAAAAATTTCATGCTTTTCTTTTTATTCCACGTGTAGATCAATATTAAACGCAATCTTTACAAAGATTGATAAAATATCTTAAAAATTACGGTCGAAAAAAAATGTATTTTTCAACTTTTTTTCCCTTTTGCGATAAATATGTAAACATTACTTTTTTTTAAAGTTTCTGTTTAAAAATCACTGTTGTTTACAACATATATATGAAGTTTAAAAGTATTAACTTAAAAATGATGCCCGAATTTTTTTTTTTTAAGTTTAAGAAAAAAACTAAATGAGGAATTGACAAAAATCTTTCGATATTTTACAGGTTATTTTTACTGTTCTACCCGAAGAAGATCGTAGCATGGATGATTAGGGCACTGCTTTATAAAACAGCAGTTTCCAGGTTCGAAACTGAAGAGGAAGAAACTTTCAATTTCGCATTACCCTTTAATCAAACGTTCAGAAAAAATCAATCATTTCAATATCAATCTGTTAATTTTTCTTTCATTTATTACTTATACAAAAACTTTGCATATAAATGAATTTATTTAAAAATTGATATAATAAAATTAAATATATATATCTTTCTTTCAATTTAATTATTTTATAATTTTTTTTAAACTTTTTGGAACTTACTTTTTTTAGAGGCTTTTTAAAACACGATCTAATTTTTTTCATGAAAATCATACAAAAAATAATTACAGATTCGTAAAGATCATTTATTTCGGTAAGATATGCTATAATTTATTTTACAAAATAATTATATCTTATATTTTTTACGATTTTTTTAAAATGAGTTGAAATTGGTTCCCATTTTTTGAATACGAAATATAAGTTGTTCCGCATGAACTTTCTTTTTGCGTTAATGAAAAAAAATATTTTACAACAAAAAAAGTTCATGTTTTCTTTCTTTTCCGCGTGTAGAACTATATTATATGTAATTTTTAAAAATATTGATAAAATACCTTAAAAATTACGGTTAAAAAGACAAAAAAATGTTTGTTTCAATTCCGTGCAACGCTGGGCGATGCATCTATTTCGAAAAAGGGAAATTATTACTTATAAAAATTTTATTTTAATAATTATATATATGTTTTTTTTAAATGATTATTTCTATTATTTCATTACGAAAGTAATTCTTTGTTAATTAAAAAGTACATCGTCTATTTGAGAAAATAAGTAGAATGGAACAATTTCGAAAAAGGAAATTTTTTGACATAATTTTAGAAATCACTCACATTGTGCGCGTACAAACACACACACAGAAATACTAGTGCATGAGGAAAAGAGAAAGCCCGAGCAACGCCGGGCTAAGCGGTGGAGGGGAGGGAGTCATTTTGAAAATGAGTATTAGAACTTCTGATTTTGTGAAAGAAAGGGAAAATTTATAACAGTAGAGATAGCACGTACAACGCCGGGTCATGCAGCTAGTATCTATTAAATACTGGTATCTATTAAGTATCACATTTCTTCATCTTAAATACAATAATACGCCATAGTGTAGATTTAAAACGTGATCATGCATTCAGAACTGTAACGGTGATTTACGCACACGTATGACATACCCGAAGAGACGGTATCCAAAAATATATATTTAGAATTAGCCTATAAGCTAAAGCCCCTGAAAGCATCTGACCTTAAAGTCAGTTACACGAGAAACTATTCATTTTCGAAAAAGATTTAGAAGGGGCGTTGAAAAAAGTTTGTTTGACAGGGGGTATGATATACCCAGCGCGAGAAGTGCCGGGCTAATAGAGCAATTTTCTATTCGTTTGTTAATTATTTTAAATAATTTTATAAATTAAACGAATTAATTTTATTACATGATATGATTACATTGAATATAATTTGATAGATCAGTGCTTTGATAAATAGATAATTATCTGCTATCGAGTAAAAGATAATAATATTATTATATTATAATAATTTTTTTGAAAACTGTTTTTGGAATTTTAGAGGCATATAGACAGTTCAAATCTTCTGGGATATTTTTATGCATTTATAGCAATAAAAAAATGATTTAAAAAATTCCTTAAGGTATCCAAACACGTTCGGAGTACTTTATATTAAAAAATAGCATAATAGAACATTAAAGATATTTTTTGGTATCAATACCAACATATATTAATATTTAACTAATAATATTTTTAAAAAATTATGTAAATTTTACAAAAATCATAATTATAAGAGAACTTTTAGTAATATTTTTGAAAAACTTCAAAGCAATTAGTGAAAAAATGTAATAATATTTTATCAGTAAAAGTATTACTAAGACAAACTACTTGGATTGTGTCTAGAGAATGTACTAGAATTTTAATGTTTTATTAAAATTTTAAAGTTTAAGAGCTGTTTGAGTAAATATTAAAAGAAATGTGACATTATTTATGAGATCATTATTTAAATAACATGCCATAACCCCAAAAAAATTCGTATAATAAGAAATGTTTTATTACATTCTCTTAAAAATAATATAAATATCAGGCTCAGACAGATTTATATAAGTACATGCACATAATATTTGAAATTATCAGACTCACCATGATAGATCTTGCGCAATTTAAATGTTTACTTCTGGTAGATCAAAGATTCACTTTCAGTTTCTCTATTTTTTTTTAATTGATCATAGTTTTACTTCTAGGAAACGTAGAAACAAAACAAACTATAGCTCTATTGAAAAAATAAGAACAAAAAATATATGTTTTGACGGAATTTGTTCATTGCAACGTGTTCGGGCACTTTAAATATCATTTATATTTACACTCTTAAGTACGTTGCAAGTTTTCAAAAATTCTCGTATAAAACACATCCCATCAAATAATATAAAGATGTAAATCCTATTCTCTGAAACTATCGTTTTACGGACGATGATTTCGAAGCACAGCTGACAATTTAGTCCATCATGAGTGATGGTCTTACGGCCCCAAAAAATAAATGGCGCTTTTTCTGTGGGAATTGTGCCCATTTATATCAACCACAATTCCCTTTGCATCATCTTCTTTACTATTTCATACAGAATAGTGTCAATCAAATATGACAGGAATGCTTCTTTTTATTCTATAGTGAATATATCAAGACAACCGATAAAAATATTATAGTGTGAAAGGAATTTTCTTAAGACTATGTGGATAAATGCGGTCCAAAGTAATATAACGGATATGAGGGAATTTTTATAATGTTTATATTTTAAAATCTTACATATATGCATAGGTATTATGTATTTATTATTAATACACAATATGGCAAAAATATTTCAGACATTACTCAAGCTGATGCATACAGAATGCCTTATAAATATATATACAGTCGAACCTCTGTATAACGAGCCTCTATATTGCAAACTTTTCTATATAGCGAACTTTTTCCTGGAACCTTGAACATTTCACGATTTTCTTCGTAAAATAATCTCTCTACAGCGAAGTGCTTTTTCTATGTAACGAACTTTTTCTTTAGTGATTCAATTTTTTGTTCTCCATTTTTTTAAACTATTTCTGAAAAAAATTTCAAGTTTTTCTCACATTTTGTGGCTGTTAAAAATCTTGAACTGGTTTTATTAAATCCTCACTTGCCGCGAGCAATAGAGTTCTGGACGTTTCAACCAAGAAGTGAAACACCTTTAATCCCCATTGCTCAGTTCACTAGAAACATCTTTGATGTCCTCTTTAACCCTCAGTGAAGTTGTCCCGCGTCCTCTTGTTCGAACTATATAATAATGTATGTTTAATATTACTTGTGTGTCCGATTTAAACTATAAAATATTCTTAAAATTCATTAATTTTAATATAAAATTATTTTCGTAATATTGAAAATACATTGAGTTCTTCAACATTTTTTTTTCTTGTTTTCCTTGCAGTTTTTCTGTTTTTCTTTCTTTTTTGATGGGTAAGATATGTAATATACACATATATTAATTTTAAAAAAGCTGTGAATATTTACTTTTTTAGTATATAGTGTTTATGAATTTAAAATTTGTTTTATGTTGTGATGTTCCTCCTCTTGGAGGAACATCCCTCGAAGTATCAGCGTGAGCTAGAGGCGTGTAATTAACGAAAGGACTTGGATCAAACATTATCTTAATATGACTTTATTAAGATATTCAACTGAAACCTTTAACAAATTAAATTATAATAATTAATATGAGGGAATCTACGATGGTAAAATACGCAACATACACAATATATATACATATGTATATAATAAGACTTAATCTAATTCAGACCATTATCAATAAGCGAACTGCCTAATCCCCGATTCTAATATTACATAATCAATCCTACCTTATTACAGCTTCGAGCACCGATCAATCTTGTCTTTTTATGCAATGGTGTGAAACTTGACCATTTCATGTATTCGATCACTAATAACTTGTATTCACGTCACGCAAAACTCATTCAGACTTGAACCACGAACTGTAATAACCATCAACTGCCACAAACTAACTTCAATTGTCAAACATTACCTTGCATTGTCATCCCGCTTACTCTAAGATCCAATATTTAAACGTTTGTTCATTTGCCTCTTTCATTCACACTTCACTCCTTGGATTTGGTTGGAAAAGAGTTGCCATTAATTCTGGCCCAAAGAACCCAAAGGACATGTTAAGGGTTGTCGGTAGGCCCTATACCGACAATGTTAAATTGAACAATTTTAAGAACCTGTTTCTTAGAAATTGTTAAATATAAAAGCTTCAAATTTTGGCTACATAATAATTAGGTTTTGTTATTTAAATAATGGTAACATGTTTCAAATATATTGTTTACTTTTTGCAAAAAGATTCATCGTAAAAGTATCGCTTTGAAATTTGTGAAAATTGTCATTTTTTTTACGATAACTGCTTCTGAGCAAAATATTTTAGGAAAATCTCCAAGAAAGTAGCTCCATTATATATAGTTACATATTATTTATGTGCAGTAAAAATTTCAAGTAGTTTCATTCATTATTTTCTATTAAAAAGGTACACGCACTTTGAAAACAATCATTTTAAGACAATAGTATTTTAAGTGTAAAAAGGCATTTAATTACAAAAATAATAATGAATTACAACATGCATTTGCCCTATTTTACTAAACATTAGTACCTTCTTTATTTTTTAAACATAAAAAATGAAACAAAAAAGCCTTAAAATATTCAGAAAATACATATATATAGTTATTTTTCAGTTTTTGTTCAACGAAATTTTTTTAGCATTTTGCGTCAATTTTCACAAATTATGTAACAATCTGTGAGGAATTTTTAACTTAAATTTATTATAAATATCAAATTTGACCTTAAAACATCATAATATAATGTAAACATGTATCAATATGTAAAAGTCATGATTTGGGATTATGGGATTTTACGACGTTAGAAAAATTTAATTATGGATTTGTGTGTTTCCATGCAAACACAATTTCTAAAAGTTTCAAAATTCAAAATTTTCTCTAAACTGTACAAAGGATTTCAAAAAAGTCAAAAATAAAACTGTTTTTATGTTTTTAAATAGGAAATTGGTGTATATTTATGCATGTAACAAACTTCTCGCAACTACAAAAAGCATTAGACATCTGAGTTGTTGTTAGTTACCTATTATTGAAAAACTTTTGAATTATTAAAGCTTAAAAACTTGTGTGAACAATAAATAAACATTAATATTTGCAATGAAGTGACATATTTAAAATATATTGTTTAGTTTTCTCAAAAATATGTAACATAAAAATATCACTATGAATTTTTAAAAAAATTGACATTTTTTGTCACGAGATATATGGACTCCAGTCAAATATTTTGGGAAAATCCCAAAAAACTCACATGAATATATATAGTTACTTTAAGATTTGACATATTTCTTTAATTACTGATTTTATACTTGAAATCGTAGTGTTTGCCATTCAGTGTAAAAAAAAAACTACGTTCCTAAAGTGTACGATTAATTTCAAAATTTTTTATAAGTTCAACTTACTGCTAAGCGTATTGATAACATTTATCATGACGTAAGAACCGTTTGATTTATTCTAGAAATTTGAGTGCATCTATAATTTTTGCGTTTCACTTTATGTATTCGAAACTCGTATTGTTGTGAAAATAATTCTATTTTATGAGTTTTTAAAATTGACAACAATTATTAACCACTTCCATTTTTGCCCGAGTGGTGCTCGGGCAACACTTTTTTCTACTCTAACCCTCTGATTTGCCTGTGTTTTTTGTTCGTTTAGTGTGCAATGTTTCTAGCAGATGTCTCTAAATAGTCGAGTAAAGTTAGGATTAATAAAAAATTTTTTTTTACTGCTTTCTTTTAAACTAGATAAGGTGGGAATTTTCTTTTTACTAGATCGGTGAACCACAAACTACGAACACTATTTGTTCTAAATTTGGAGCTTAAAGTAAAAGAAAAATGAGTGATTATGAGAGGCTAAAAATAAAAAATAATTCTGATTGTCAGGGTTACACAGTAATGTTATTAAATTACTCGTTTTTGCGATCACGAGATAATATTTTGAACGAGCTACTTTTGTATTTTTGTCTTTGGCAACGAGCCAAAAAAATGTAGTTGATGGAATTCGCTTGAATAAAATGTGGAATTTTGTGCTGTTCTTATGAAATTTTCGTTTTGAGTATAAACTGGGTTCGCGACTGACACTGATATTGACTCAGGTAGTGAGTCCATTTTTACATCATTACTAATAGCCTTTTTTATATAGAGAGATATATTTGTATCAATTCATGTTTTGTACGTTAACTTTTTGGCTTGATAATAATAAAGTGATGATTTTTTCCACCTGTGTGTGTGTGTGTGCGTCATTTAAATAGATATTTAGATATTTTTATACATATTTCAATGCGTAGAACTAATTATTCTCTTTTATTTAAATAATGAACAATTAAGTTTTCATAAATGCTAATCGAGCTGCTTTGAAACGTAGTTATAAACCACGTGGAAATGGTACTTACTTTTCCTTCTTCACCAGTGCTTCTCAAACTTTTAATATTAGCGACCCAATATTCAATTATAATTTTCATCGCGCCCCCTACATACAAATAACAATGAATTGAATTCAATAATACTATATTTTGACGCTAAAGCTACAAAATGACTTGAACCTCTAAAGCGCTACCGGCAAATATATACGTATTAAATGCCCTGGACGTATATATATGTCTGTCCGAAGTATGATCTGTTCTGTGTTCTGCTATCCATAAAATTATTCCGAAGGTTTTGAAAAGCAATAAAAGGACCTTGGTAGTGTTTGCGAAGTGTTTACAAACATCAAAAGATTTCCTTATTTATTCTTTTTCTCTCTCCCCCCTCTTTTATACTTCACATACGCTCACTTACGGGGAGAACGGAGGCAATAAGGAACGAATCACGTAACTTTTAATCGGCAGTTAAGGGAGTATTTATAAACCATACAAATTATCAAGATAAGTGTTAATTTTTGTATATAATTTTATTTATGACAAGCCCATGGGATCACTATAGGAGTCATAAATAGTACTATTTATGACCTTTATTACATAACAACTTAGTACTATTAAATTAATTATGCAATACATAGTGCAGTACTGATACATTTATAAGTGTATTATATCAGTGTTAATGTTAGTTTCATTTTTTATTATGTCAGAATGTATTTTGTTTGTTTACTTTCAGTAAATTAATAATTTTTCATCAAAATAATCTTTGGATTTAGTCTTTTTAATACGCTCACCCCCCCCCCTCGTAGAGTTATCACGCCCCCTAGGGAGCGCGTCTCACAGTTTGAGAAACACTGTTCTAGACAAATGGTGATGATTAAGCGCATCGTAGATAAAACTAACTTATTCTTGTTTAAATGCTTAAGGCATGCGAAAAATACTATCGTAAAAAATTGTCTTTTAAAAAAATATCGTGTCAAAAAGAGTTTTAAAAGTTAATAGCTCTCATCTTCTTTCAAGTCACCTGTAAAGAGATCTAAAAATTCCTCGAAAAAAGAAGTAAAGGGAATTCTTGAAAATAGTTGTGAAAGTCCACTTAAACGCCGTCGTTTCACTGTGAGCGCATTAAAAGATTTTTACCAAACTTAAGTCATGAAAAAAGAAGAAAAGAAAATAAAAATGTTTTTTCTCTCTCCTTTTTCGACCTTAATCCCCCTCTTTTAATGGTTTCTTGGCTGAAGAAAATTCCTCTTGTTTAAAGAACCACCTATCTAAAAAATATTACTGTGTGTATTTTTTCTACAAAAGCGTCTTATGAGGAAACAAAAGGTCCGTGTCACAAGATGAATTCAAGAAGTGTAAGTACATACATCCGTAATAAATGAATTATGCGTTTAAATAATGAATTATTATTTTATAAGATGTATTAACAGTTATATTAACATTAATATTATTATTAAAATACTGCGCTGTAATGTTGTAACATTAGGTTTATTTTAATTTCTTGGCAGCGTGATGGATCCCGCAGCACTAAAATTTTTTTCTACTAACCCAGGAGCAAACACGCACTCAATACTATCGTTGTTCGTCGAGTGGGGTGATTCAGTCACCCCAATCCTTTTTTAAAATTATTTTTGTAGTGCACAATAAAACTTGTTATACCAGGGAACAATTTAATTAATAGGAAGTATACTTACCTACTTTTAAAAATATTTCTTAGATAATTAGAGAAATAAATTCAATCAAACTCAGAGAGAGCTAAAATGTTTCAAGTGTGCGTGGCTTTAAAAATGAGCACAGATCACAGACACTTTTTTTAACATTAAGGGTATTTTCAGGCAAAACTGTTATATTCAGTTCAAATTAGTGTACTTCTATTGTCATTTCATGGTTGACAAATAGCGTGTTGGACTTCTTCCTACCTGTGTCCTTTTGACAGGGCACAGTGTGTCTTTTGGTACACTTTTAGCTTCCCATATTTTTCGATGGAGTTTTTAGGTAGCATTTGCAAATTTTCTTTTCAACTGAAAAGTTTCATGATCATCACTTTTCTCAAATTTATTTTCATTATTATGAGTAATATTCGTTATTTTATCTGGTTCTTCCCATGCTTGATCAGTTTCAACTTCATTCAAAGATATCGCACAGATACCGATTTTTTTCCTATATTCTGTTCATTTATGTTTATTGATCATAATTAGTCATACAACACAGTTATCAATACCACAAAGAAAACGTAGTTTGGTCATAGAAAATGTTTTGGAACACAAAAGTGGTCACGCGGGGAACTAAGTCACTCCAAGTACCTTAAGATTGTAAAAAAACTTTTACCACTCCCAAAAAAGAGGGATACACGAGACAAATTTATTTTAGTTCCCCTGAAGACTGCCATATAGAAGGATACTGACAAGTTATTGGTAATTAATAAACAGTTTTACTAGAATTAAGAATTACGTGAGCTTTGAGTTACTATGTGCTTGGTGCGACTGCTCCTGGGGCTCGAGTATTGTCCCAGACACTGTATGCAAGCACCGCTTAGCCACTCCCCCTTTCCACGTTCCTTCTACCAATTAAGTTGCTCCCTTTCCACCCAGAACTGTTGCGTTCGCCAGACACCAAAAGACTCTATGACAAAGGATGGAAGTTTGCTTCGCGAGCCAATTGCCTAGAGTTGTCAAGCGTGGTTTAAGGCTACAGTGGACAGTAAAAAAAAAAAATTTTAATTTTTTACAAACATGCCCCAAATTTTTACTGGCTGTATGTAACTTAAAACTAAAACCATATAATAAATTTGGTGAGAAAAAAATGATTAGTTTTTAAGAAATTTAAGATTAAAAAAAAATTTTTAACGAAAATTTAAAAATTTCAAAACGTTCCATGCGTTTTAATTTTTTTTTAAATTTCATATTTTCACCTGATTTAACTTCTTTAAGCAATTATTTACAAATGTATGCATACAATGTAATGTTTTATATGATAATTTACAAAATATGGGTAAACGCAAATTTTTATATAAAAATTTCAAGAATTTTAATGATTTCCTACATAAAAAACTTTAATTTCTTCTTTCACCCTATCACTATTACTACAATGCATCCAAGAATTTATAAGTATACATTAGATGAATACTTTTGGAAAGTTTTGTTATAATTCGACAAAAATTGGAACGCATGGAACATTTTGAGTTTTGGTTTCGAGGTAAATTTTTGATTCTGAGAAAAACAGCTTTTTTATTTTAAAGGAAATTAACTTATTTTTTTTTAAAAAAATTAAAGATATAAATATGAATTTGAAATTGAAAAACACTAATATAATACAAATATAAGATAGATGCAGAATATATATACATAAGGTTCTGCAATATTTATTGTAACAGTCACATTGACACGTGGTATATACAGTGATAAAAATTGAAGTAAGCTAGAACTTTCTTATAATATCTGAAGTAAATTAGCAGAATGTATTTCATTGTTTTATCTCAACCAGATAGTATATTATATATTTCATTAATCATGATGAGTAAAAAAAAAAGTATTTCAAAGGGATTAAATTACAAAAATTCAATGCTTTCGAGGAAGCTTTCATTTTTTAGAACAACAGCTATTTTTATTCTAAAGGAAAAAACTTAGTTTTTTTAAAAACAATTAAAGACATTCATATAAATTTGAAAAACACTAATATCATAAAGATAAGATAAACATAGAATATATGTATAAGATTCTGCAATATTTATTGTAACAGTCACATTGACATGTAATATATATAGTGATAAAAATTGAAGTAAGCAAGAACACATTCCAATAAAATCTAAAGTAAATTAACAGAATATATTTCATTATTATTTCATCAACCAGATAATATATTATGTATTTCATTAATCACAATGAGTAAAAATAAAGTATTTCAATACAATTAAATGACAAAAATTCAAAAAAATAACAAATCTAATTACACATAACAAGAAAACTGTTTGCTAAGTCTGTTAAAAAAATTTTTTAAAAGCACCGGCACTATAGGCTGCATTTATATTCGTGGCATTTCTTTTCCTTTGTTTCGTAGAAATATTCTGAGAAATGCGTCGTTTATCTTGTCTTTCTGCAATAGTCAAAGAAAAACTGTCATTTAGACATGAGTCCTCTTTCGCTTCAAGAGATTTCACATAGCCCAAATTGTGCTTTTCGATGGCATCCGTTACTGCTATTTCCAGCCTCCTTTTGGAGACGAATACCTCTTTTGGGCATTTTCGCCAAATGCAGCTATGCAGACTTTCATTCGAATTTTGCGTCTTGCCTGCTACGCATCTTTCAAGAATGGTGTCTGAAGCTAAACGTTGATAAACAGGCATAATTTTCTCCACTACTTGTGGCGACAAGTAAGTTTTCATGGAACTGTGTGACCCTGGGGTCTCACCTTTGGCTATAGCTCTTTTATAGAAACACCATGATGATTCCCCTTCAGGACACTTACCATGCATAGGCTTTATGTCAGTTGACGAGCAATGCATCAGGCTGGCATATATAGCAGTTTTCATTTTATCGGTATCAGGGACATTATCTTTTATTGCCTTTCTATAGTAATTTTGCAACTTTGTGATGTTTTTATCTGTAAGACTTCCCTGCTTACGCCCACCAAGAGTCACTTTTTTCACCTTCCATTCTTTCACTTTGTTACGTAACGATGTGCCTAGCCTCTTTGCAATATGATTCAGGCACTCTTCCTTTTCGATTTTTATATCAGAACCATATATTTTATTGTCCGACAAAAATTGAAAAGTTTTTGAGTCACCATTACTCAGCATGGAAACGAATCTCATTTGGCAATCACTAATTGATCGCCTCCACATAATTAGTGCAGCGTGCATCTCCATGGCTCCAGAAGTTCCATCAAAATTTTTGTCACACTCATCCGCATGTCCTTTTTGCCATATGTGGAACTCCGCCCAATCGACTCCCATATCTCGACCAGCAACTACACAATTATGACAGTATTTCGACAATACTTCAAAGTTAAGGACAAGTCCACTAAGGATATCGATGATTATTCCTAATCCTAGGTTAGATGTATGTCCTCGCTTTTGCCAAGTACCGTCATATGATACACTCACATCAATTATTTCCTGATTTTTAGAGAAGCATCAACTTTTACGTGAGCTTCTCTAGCAGCTTGACGTGACATTTCGAGCATTTTTTTCTTCACTTCTTTGTTTTTCACGGATAAGTTGTGCATGCATTTGGCAAATGTTTTTCGGTCCATTGTTGGCATGTTGAGCACAGATGAAAACGTTTCCAAAGCAGCATGCCCTCTGCCTATGGATAGGAAGGCACTCACCAGTTTGCTGTTTATATCATGTGAATTTTTGGCCTCTTCTTGGAAACTTGAAAAAACACTTCCATAGCTTTCATGACATGATTCGCATAAAAGTTCCATCTTTGTAGAATAGGAATGGTGTTGTTTTATAACAAGGGTACAGTTTGTACAATATTTACAAGGAACTTTCTGCAATAATTCAGAAAACACAGCCTTGTGGGTGAAAATATAGCTTGCCTCAGGTTGGGAAGATGTACTCGGTTCAGACAATGTATCTCTCTGCAATACCATACTATTACTGTTTTTTTCATCAACAGTTTTAGAAGATTTCTGCCATCGCTTCTTGCTATTTTCAGCCAACATCTTTCTCCTTTTGGTAGGACGCGACCTTTAGGTTTTCTATATCTCGATGATATAAGATCCATTATAAAAATTTTAAATAACAAAAGCAATTTAAAATGAACTTTAGTTCTGAAAAGAACTTTTTGTTTTGGTAAAATCAATATAAAGTTTGAATAAAATTGAACGAAAAATGCAAACGCAAGTTCGAACGAATCGTAAACAAATAATGCCGATTTAGGTCTCAGATACAGTTAAAACAAATTGTTGCCATCCAGACCTTGATAAATTAACATTTAAAAATAAAAATTAGAGAGGCTATGTCTACAGTAAATAAAATTCGTACTGTCAAAGTACATGACAGCTTTGTCAGCATGACATCAAAATGTAAACAAAGGGGCGTGGTCATGAATGACTGAATCGGAACTACCCCATAACTCAGTAAAAATGCATGAAACCAAAAATTTTTTTTTCGTTTGATAGAGAAGCTAATATAATATTAAAATAAGCCAAAAAAAAAAAAAATTTCGATGTTTTAGTCAATTTTCCACATTTTAACTGTCCACTGTAGCCTTAAGGTAAAAGCGTGGCTCAAGCCACTTTTTACTTGACCGTGATCAGTAGGCAATTGCTCTTGTATAATTTCTAAGTGCAATGATAATAAAAATGCAACTAATCAAAACCATTGTAGAGGTTTATTATAATAAAAATTCTCCAATCTTTAGAAAATGTCTTCAGTGTAAGATCATCTAAATCAGTGGTTCTTATAATTTTGACCGTCATGGCCCTCCTTTATGTATCAGTCTGACGTCATGGTCCTTTAAAATTTTTAACACCCCTCGCTGACACCAAACACGTAAATAAGGGATTTAGAGGTTTCTGAATAGTCCTAGGACCAGTGGCACATAACGTATACCCCGCTTCGCGGTGGATAGGGGGTCAGCACTCAAGGAAGCTCGAAGCCGGACTGACGTTATGTACGGCTTGGGACCCAAATCAAAACTTTTCAGGGGGCTATAATATTATCCATTACGCCTCCACGTAAGGCTGCTTCTGCTATTTTTACATAATTTTTTAACACTTTATTTTTCCTTTTAAGGAAACAGTAAGCATCTAATTATTTGTTCATATAAATATATTACAAAATACTATTTTAAATAAATAAATAATGTAGGCACAATTAAAATGGAAAATTGAGATAAAGCGATCAATATCGGATTGGTACTCTATGTGAATCCAGTTCTTAATCTTTACCCATGTGATTTTACTATATTTTTTGGAAATAATGCGGTTTAGTAATGGCTATGTAGTTGCAAACAAAAAAAACCGAATTAATATTCATGATTAAAATACATGTACTTGTAAATATTTCCATTGGGAACAAATTAGTTCTACGCTTGACGCCTATGGCAATTGGCTCGCGAAGCAAACCTCCATCCTTTGTCATAGAGTCTTTTGGAGCCTGACGAACGCAACAGTCATCTGTGAAAAGGGAGCAACCTGATTGGTAGAAGGAACGTTCAAGGTGCTGAAAGTGAGTCTTGAAGTTACTGAGTGCCTGCTTTGTTATTGGTCGAGAGGTTGAAGTGAGACGGCTCAAGATTGGCTGTCCTGACGATGTGAAAACATTAAGGTTGAATATCTTGCCTGTGTGGATGCAGAGTAGAATTTAAGATTTTAGGAACAAGCCATTACAAATTAAGTTTAAAAGAAGAAAAATTACTAATTTAGAAAATCATTTGCCACCGACAAATGGAGAAATTTAACAATACGGGGGAATAGTTTACTGATCTTGTCTACGATGACACATCTTTAAATTTTTCCGCGAGGTCTTTCAAATTCTGTAAAAGAGAAAAGTTTTACACTAGATAAGAGACCTTCTCAGAACCCATAGAAAAACACTGTAGACCCCTTGGAGTTCATGGACACAGTTTAAGAACCGGTGATCTAGATTCGTGATATCCACAAAATAATAAGAAATTTCATTCGCCTTTTCAAACCAATAAAACGGTCTATCAGCAGAGTCATTTAAGTAGAACACGAAACACTAATCCTCGAAGATTAGATAAGCAACAAATGGATAACGAGAAAAGTTAAAGAATGGTTTTAAGTTAACGAATAGCTCTCCTTGATTACCTGGGAAACATTACTAGCTGGGATTTTAAAACATTCCTTCATACCCTCTGTACTGCTAAAGAATTTGACAGAAAATATGCTGCTCTTAAATGGAGATTCTAAGAAAATTTCATCCGCTGCATGCAAATTATAGTGCCTTAATAAATTAGATGGAGTTAATTAGGCCCATGAGGTTTTATGACTTTTTACTTGATTAGATAACCTCATTTAGTAACGGGTTGGATCTGACGCATTGATGGAATTATGTCAGCATCTATAAAAATGTACATTAAGTGAGCCTAGATGGAGTTTTGCTATTTGGCATCGACTTGAATTTGGATTTTTATTGGGGGAGTTGAGCTTGAGGTCACTAAAAGTTTATTTTCTCAATCTACATTTTTATGAAGATAAATGTAGTGTATTATCGAAGGTACAGAAGCAATTTAGGAACTTGTTATCAAATTGAATTATTTTAATTAAATTATTGAGGTTTAAATAATTTAATGAGTCAGTTAAAATAATATATTATATATTTAGTTAATTAGTTATAAATTTATAGGCTAACACTAAGATGTTTAAATCAAAATATTATTCGGATAACTAATGTTATAAAAAGTGTTTAGTATCATTTGGCTTTTAAGGAGAATGAGTAAAGTTTGGGAACTTTTCCTTAGATGCCATATAGCCATGTTTCAGAAAAGTGGTCGAGGGCAGACCCACCACCTGTGGAACTGTTGGTTACAGGTTCAAAACCTACCTACTGCTACTAGCTAGCCTTTTTTTAAGTTGATTTAAATTGACTCTCTGGAATTTTCTAAATAATTACAGCGAATGCAAATTTATGTTCAAGTACTTCTAGAATATTTTAGATGTCATTGCGGTATCTTATATAAGCTGCTTCCCTCGATCTGGGTGTTAGTTCGTATTGTGTACAATCAATTAGATCACACCTGCCTTCTTGCATTCAATAAATTCCCATTGCTCTATTCAACCGTTGTATTGCTACCTGTTCTACTCCAAGAATCTTTGTGACAATTTATTGTTACGGAAATTTTAGAGTTTTATTTCTCTGCTAACACTTCATTGCTGACGGAAATATTATTTCTGAATTTAGAATATTATTATTTCAGTACTATATATATCAAATCAAATGGAGTAAGTTCGATCTTAGCAATTGATTTGGCGATACATTTGGTCGCTAGATACCACCATCTCCCTAAATTTGAAAACAAAAAATTATGTATTAATGATGCATGATTTAGGCATGATTAATTATTTCATCAGAAAGTTTCAGAAACCTTTACAAGGGTTTATCCAGTCTAGAAGAATATAATACACACAGTTTGTCAAATTTTGAAAACGAGTGTGCGTTTTTCTTTGATTCGTTGCGATATTGTGACCATGAATTTGCATTGCTGTGTGAAGTTTGTGTTGGTGTGCGTGAATTTGACTTATTTTGGACTTTGGACTTTTGTGGACTTTGTGTGTCGTATTGTTTCCTGCTATTTTATTGTGTTGTATTTATTGGATAGTTTAAAATTAAATTGTGGTTATATACATTTATATATCTCCGCAAGAATCTGCTTGTAAATTAAATGGGGGAACCTTTCCTAGGGTTGAAAAACAATCCAACACATAACATGTATATATACCAGGTGGTTATAATTAAAGTTACATTAATCAGAGAGACCCGTAGAACCCGTTCTGATGATTGGAGTTTGATGAAACTCGGAATATGCTATATGGACCATGGGGAATAGGATTCTACAACAAAGAAATAGTTCAAAGTTTGACCACCAGGATGAAATGTGGTACCCAAATGATATGTTACGAATAGTTAAATTTTACCAATTACAGAATAGGTTCAATATGTGTTCCATTGACATCAGTAAAATGTTGAAGTGCATGATAGCGCGAAGCAACTCACGAGGGATTTCAGCCGCTTGGCGTATAATGCTTGCTTTCAAATCAGGTAAAATCCTAATTCCTCCGCTATAAACACAGTCTTTTAGAAATACCCACAACCAAAAATCACAGGGATTTCAGTCGGCTCAAAGAGAAGGCTATGCATCTGGAAAATGTCTGGATATCACATGGTTATCGCCAAAGTTAGATATAAGCAGTGCTTTTTTTTGACTTGGTGTTCAGTGTGAGGCGCTGCTCCATCTTGCATAAATATAGTACTTTGGAAACATGGTTGTTCCTTTAAACCAGGAATGACCTGTTGCTGAAGAAGCTCAATAAATTTCATTATCATCTTCCTAAAACGAATCCTCGATATAGGGCCTTTTCGTAGATCCTTTAAACGACGATATTAGCGCAGAGCAGCTAAGTGGTTGCTGCCATTCTGAAAACAGTTTTACCAGAAAAAGTCGATCTTTTTTATGCAAAGTTATTTCTAAAGATGAAAAAACCACGCTGAATGATTCTCTGGCTGTGAATACAATCTTTTATACATTTTTTACTGATTTGCATAAGGAATATTTGATAAAAGCCACCTGGTGGTCGAAATTTGTACTATTTTTTATTGCAGAAACTTTTTTCACATGATCTATATACTATATATTCCAAGTTTAATCAAAGTCCGATGACCACAGAACAGTTTCTACAGGCCTCTGTGTGTGTGTGTGTGAATAGTGTAACTTTAATTAAAACCACCTGGTATATAAATCTATTATAAAAAATATTTGCTTCTAAAATCCTCTGAATTATACATCCTAGGATTGGGTGAATATTTTCATTTCTCACAATTCATTCTTGCTTTACATTTGTTTTACATAAGGGATGGGTTGACTGTTCAATGTCCGGGCTACTTCTAACATTTTCAAGGTGTTGTGCTGTAGGTGTGGCATAAATGTGGTAACTCAGTGGCATAGGTGTGGTCATTCTGTATTAATATTGAAAGCTTTCTTTCCTTAACATTGGTTTTCGACATTATACATGTCTTTTAAATTATGACAGATTATATTATTACTACAAAAGCATAAGTAACACACAATTGTATAGTAGAATATTTGAACAACTCTGAGCAATTGTAAGACCATGGAAATTGGATGTATTCATTACATTGATCGTATAAAATATGTGAACCGATAAATCTGAAACCGATGTATGTACTTCATTTGTTCGCTGTCGAAGTCCCGTGCCAACACGAGACGGAGTATCCACACTAGAACCCAAACACGCGGAAGTGCCGAGTCAGGGATGGTGTCTCGATACCCCATCCCGTGTCATCACGGGAAGAACTGATCTTAACATTTACTCTTCCTTTCAGTCATCGTGTAGGGAAAAATTCATTTAAAGGATTTTTAGATTTCAGTGATCGCTTTTCTCCCCTACAACGGCAATGAACGTGTTAAGGTATCTGACTACCCAAAAATCATGTTTTTTTTCAAAAATTGACAATTTTTTTATGTCTCTATTTTATAGGCCATCTTATTAGCTTAATAACAATACCAAGTTTTGTTTTTTTATTTTCCCTCCACTAGAACAAAAAATACAAGCGTGTTAGTAAAAGCAGATGCCATAACTTTACACAAGGTGTTAAACTTTAAAATGCGTATTACTCGAAATGTGTTTTTTTCAAAAAACTCAAACAGGGACAGCGATTTCTCAAAATGTTTTGAAAATAATGTAATGAAAATTTTGCTTATGTTCTGTATAACAGTAGAAATGTTTTGATCTTCAGATTTATCAATCACTATTATATTTCAAAATTTGCAGTCCTTTATGTGAATATAGTCAATGTTTTTTTAAGCAATTTCGTATAATCACTAAGATAATGAGTGCTCTAGTTTATGTAAAAATTAAAATATATCTTATTTTGAAGGTCACTTCAAACAGGAATAACAAAGTAACACATCAAAACTGAAAAATTGAGATTTTGTTCATAAAATCTTTGTACAGAGCGAGCCCCGTTTATGTAATTTTTTTGTACATTTTTATTAGTTTTTTACCAGTTGATAGTAATATATTTTTTTCTTTCATCTATTTTAGAATTTTTCCTTAAAATATAGTAAATAAACATAAAAATCATAAAAAAAATTCCTATGTATTCATTATTTCAAAAAAAAAAAAAAAATTGTCGAAAGTAGTCGCATACCTTAAGCAACATCGCAAGCTTCCACGTGTCGTTTACACATTTATCGAATTAACTTAAGCAAACTGAGTCGCGTCAGTTGTGAAACACTGATTTGTCATTATAACCAGCATTGATGTTCTATAAATTCTTTTCATTTAGTATGCGCGTCTTAGGTCTTAGTAAACGCGGTTACCCCAAAACGTCTTCGCTGTCCATCTTGGTCGGTCGATCGATCGTGATTTTCTTAATGTCCAATTCTGCTTTACTTGAATAAAAAATTTTGTGGAACAACGTTGGTATTTTCAAATCATCTATGATCTTGTTAATAAAATAAAACATATCTGTAAAAAAAAAATGAAATAGTAACTGATGAAAAGGTCATAGAACAGCATAAGTGTTTACCCTTGTCTCTTAGAATAAGCACGCTATAAGTATACAATAATTTATAGCATACTTATTCTAATATGCAAGAAATATTTATTTAAGATAAACACACATATATTAATCTGTTTTTTATTTGACAAGTCAGTACTTAATCTTCAAAAAAATTGGATTTTTCCTTAAAAGTTCACTTAAATGTCACTTTTTCAACTAAGGCATATTAAAGGTTACCTAAAAAGTTCAAAGTGAAAAAGAAGAAGCTTGTCTACCAAAGCTTCTTTTTCTTCTCATATCCTTAATCCATCTCTTTTTAATGGTTCTTGGACAGGATAAAATATCCCTTCCAATGAAGGCAACTAGGCTAAAAATAAACGCTGAAGGTAAATATCTTTTTAAGACTTTTTACTTTAAAAATTCTCGAAAATACCTTTGAGAAGAGCATATCGATCCTCAAAAAGCAAAGACATTTCAAAAGAATATAAAGAGAGAAATCAATGACGGGTTTTTATATAAAAATAAAAGCAAAACTGATTTTCTAAAGAAAAAAATAGCTATAGAATAGAAAATAGGAGCAATAATGTGCGTATGCATTTCAATTCAATCAAATCATTATAAAGTATTTTAAAATATAATATTGTTTAGTTTCTTTAACAGTGTTTGAGGGTAATATTTACTGTTCAAAATTTTATAAAAAAATTTTTTTATCTATATGAACTAGCCAGAATATTTTTTTCTGTCACATAAAATTTGATTCTACACAAATATTCTATTTAAATATATAAACCATTGTTTCAAATTCCCGCGCCGGAAAACAGACGAAGGCTTCAATTATTTGAATAATAACAGATTTATTAATAAACAAGCGTGGCCAATTTAAGCCACGAAAACAAATCCGTGTATATGTTACCGTTCAAGTAAAAATTCCGTTATTTCATAGAATAACTAGGCATTTCATGAAATAACTAGACAAGTCAGTTAAAGTATGTAAAATTATTGAATTCTACGATTGAACTAAGTATTCTATAGCATAATGATTACTTGATCATTAAAGCATGAAATATAACTCTCGAAAGTTCTTGGAACCAATTCTAGATGATTTTAGTCAGTTTTGAACAGCTTATAGCTTCTTTGCAATGATGTATATGTGTACCTTCATTTCGCTGCTTTTAAAAGTGTAATTTAGACGGTGTATTTATGTTAGCATTTTGGACTATTAAAGGTATTTCTACAACCTTTTTTCAAGCAATGAGTTCTGTAGAAATGGAAGACCAGCATTTAAATAAAGATTTATTCTAAATGTGATTCGATTTTTTTAAAATAAGGGAGGGACAAAGGAAATCAGCGCTGCACTTACTCCTGACCAATTATTAACTTCGATACCAGAAGTAAAACGATCTAAAAGAACACAGAAAAAAGTACCACGTGACTATTGGCTACTCCAACATTATGATATCCTTGAAGTTCAAGCAGAAAAGTTAATGAGCTAAATTCATGTGACGTCATAGTCACATGATAACGACAGTTACGTGTTTCCAGCCAATCAGTTCATAAATTCATGTGACGTCATAGTTACATCATAAAAGTAATCTCGCGTTTCCGGCTAATTAGTTCATGTTCTTCACTGTTGTCAACTTTTGCTTTTTAAAGAAACTTTCCTTTAAAAGTTATATAAATATCAACGATATAATAATGCATATAGTTAAACAAACTAAGCTTAATTTAGAAGTAAATGTATAATATGAGTTTTTTTTTATTTAATTAAAAAATATTTGAAGAATTACAACACACATGTGGACATCTTTAACTAATCATCTAATTTCAAATGTTATCTAAACACACTTTACCAGTACAACTACTAGTATGATAGTTTTTATTGAATGGAGAACACGTGATTGCCTTTATCATGTGACCGTCATGAAATTTGTCCATTCTGTTTGTGTACAGGTAACACACTCACACACACATACAAACACAGATATATATATATATATATATATATATATATATATATATATATATAAAACATATTATTTTTTTCCTTTCTGCTTATCTAATGTAAGCAATAGGAGCAATAATAAATTACATCATCTAATTTTCCTTATTATTAATCAATTAATCATCCGCAATCGAAATAAATTGTATTTTTCGAGAGGTTTTAGCTATTTATGATCAATTAATTTATAAAGTAACTTTGAAACTTTTAATTTTACACTTTAACTAAATATCACTAGTTATTTCATAAAAAAAAACTAGTAACTTCATAGAATAACTAGGTGAAGTATGATATTTTTCATTAATTATGTACTATAATCTACTTGTCTAGCGATTTTATGAAATACCTAGTTGTTCTATGAAGTAATTGAATTATGCACTTTAACTATAAAATATATAAACCCAATGAAGTGTTAAGCATAACACATTATTTTAAGACCAGTCAGTAGGGTAAAAGCTTTTTGAAAATCGATTTTGATTTTTTGATATTTCTAAAATCTCCAAATCATCACTTTTCCAATAATGTAACCTACAAGACATTATATGAAATAGAAGTATTTAAAATGACTTTTAAGGGGAGTTGGAAAGCTAAAATCTTATTTTTTTGACAATTTGATATTTTTACATTTTCAATTTGTATAGATTTTAACCTTTTTAAAAATACCTTACTTTAACCTCTAGGATATTTAGAAGCCCTTAAAACTTTTTTTTAAATAATCGTTGAATTTGAGCCACGCCCATTTTAATGGCGAAAATTGTAAACAAATTACTTTGTTTTTGTTTAAAAGTGTAACGATGGATATAAACAAAAACATATATCTTTTATTTTAAATTGAGCCTTTTATTTTTTATTTCCTAGCTAATTAGAAGTATCACTGTATACATTAAAATCAATTTATCTCAAAATGTAAATTTTAATGTGCGATGTGCCTTTTCTGAGAAACTACTGTTCACAGGTATGTAAATTTTTTATGAATTATTTATAATGATGTCTAATATATACTAAAATGAGCCTTTTGTAAAAAACTCAAAAATTTAATTTTTACAAACTTTTTAAGTAAAAAATGGGTCAAATTTCGCAATGTTTGATAACATATTTCATAATTTCATAAAAAATTCAAAATTAGCTAAAAGCTCATTTTAGTATAATGAGAGAGGTGTACTTTAATAGTATGAAAAATTTGAAGCATGTGCATACAACAGATTTTGAGAAAAGGTACATCGAAAACAGCCAATTTAACATAGCCAGTATAGAGAGAGAGAGAGAGAGAGAGAGGTTTCCAACTCCCCTTAAAAATAAATCAGCTGCCGTTGTCACGCCCACTTTGACAGGTTAAGTGAAAATATTGGCTTTTTAAATCTGAGAACTTGCAAAGCTTCCACAAAATTTCATTTAATCATACACATTTAACTGTAGATTAAATGAAACTTAGCTGCAATTTTAACTGTTAGTTTGTTTACGTCCTTTTGGAGCGAAGTTTGTAAAAATGATGAAATTTTTTTTGAGCTTTTAATTTGAAATTTAGTTCTTGTACAAATTTTTTTTGTAGAGTAAATAGAAACAAATAGTGAAATTTCTCCTTTCAAAATTTTTATGCTTCTAAATAATAACTTGCTTGTGGATTTTGGAAACATGCATTTTGAAAAAATTATAATAATAAAATTATTTCAATAGCTTAAAAATGAGATTAAGGCAGAAATGAGAATGCCTCTAGTGCAAACAATAGAACAGATGATAGTTGTTAAAATATTGCATATGTAAAACACCTCCTTTTCATCCAAACAATAGTAAAGACATTTCGAACCATTCATTTAATCAATAGAAATTGAAAGGGAACCAAGATTCTTATCCTTCATTACCTTGCATAACAAAATTATAGGATACAATTTTTTTTGATAAGGCAAAATTTTTTTTATAAAAAAATCTGTTCTCTAAAATTTATATTTTTAAAAATGTATAAACGTTCTGTATGCATATATTCTATGTTTTTAAATGCAATTGTGTATACTGAAATGACATTTGTGAAATATTTTTAAAACATCCAAATAGAAAGCAGATAAAACAAAAAATAACAATTTTCAATAAATTCATAATATTAATGCTCCGTGAACTAACAGTTTGTCTTTGAAAAACTAATTAATATATTTAAGAAAATTCAATTCAGTATAAATATAAATGTCTCATTCATATAAAATAAAAATTTGACTATTTATGCTTAATAGTTTCATAGAAAAATATATCAGATGACACATAAAATGTGATATTTGTTGTCTTTGCGAGAAGCTTGTTACATACATAAATTTCATGTTTAAAAACATAAAAATAGTTTTATTTTGGCTGTTTTAGAAATCATTTGTCCAGTTTAGAGTAATTTTTGAAGTTCAAAACTTAGAAACTGTTTGCAACAACAAAACCTAATGAGAAATTTACAAAATCAAAGCGAAAATTTTCAAAATGTGGTATAATCAGGTATTTTAAAAAAATACCATCTCATATTCATACAAAAACCATATTGATACATTTTCACTTTATATTTATGTTGCTTTAAGTTCAAATATGATACATGTAAAGCATGAAAGCTACTACTTCTTCAAAAATTATACATAATGGAGAAAATTGATGTAATACTAGAAATTATCTCATTAAAAAAAACTAAAAAATGCTATTCTGGGCAATTTAAGACTTTTTTGTTTACTATTTTATGCAAAATAAATTGCAAAGATGCAAATTTTCAATAAAATGGTACAAATACATGTTGTAATTCATTATTTTTGTGATTAAGTGGCACTTAATAGTGAAAATTCAATTTTCTCAAAAGTGATGTTTTAAAAACTGTAGTCATGTTTTCTCAGAATATAATGTATGAATGTAATTTATTTTTCCCCTCATGTTACTGATATGTAACTATACATATTCATCTTAGTTTTTTGGGGATTTTCCCAAAATATTTGACTGAAGTCCATAAACCATGACAAAAAATGTCATTTTTAAAAATTACTAGTGATATTTTTATGTTACATGTTTTTGAGAAAACTAAACAATATATTTTAAATATTTCACTTAACCCTCCGGGTGGTTCGCTTCTTCCTGAAAAAGCGTTTATTCTTATTTTGCGTTCGCTTTAAAAAATGCAACAAACTTCTTTCCTTTCTCCGCTTTAAAACTTAGGAGGTCGTACGGGGACATATTTATGACTTAGTTCAGTCTCTTTGTCAAGTGAGAAACAAGAGATCAATCGTTTACAGCTAGCTGTTAAGTTGCTTTGGGTAATCTTGTATAAAAGTTGTAGTGCCACTCTGTCGTTTTCCCGATATGTTCAGTCACAGTAAAATTAAAACAAAACGCAGAGTTAAAAAAAAGGAAAAAAAATAAATAAATGTTGTGTTAGAAGTTGAAAAATAATTATATTTTTTTCAAACAAAATTTATTTTTCTGTAATTTTTAAAAAAAATATATATATATATATATATATATATATATATATATATATATATATTGGTATTGCGATTTGAACCAGAAAAAAGCATCCTGTATTCATTTTTGAATATGAGAGTAAGAAAACGCGCTCAATTTCATGTTTTTAAAAAAAGTAATGAGGTAAAAAGAGTAAAGGCTCAATCTCTTTTTTTAAACAATAAGACAATAAATAGTGCATACGGTGATATACATACGATGATTATATTTATGAAATAAACCGATCTTTCTCTATTCAATTATATTTTTAATTTAAAATAACATAAAAAAGGATTTCTATACTTTTAATTTATTTTAATTAAAATCATATAAATGATATTTTTATGTTAACTGAATATTTTTTGAGTATACACAAATATTTCCTGCTGTAGGGAAGACATAGTATGAGATGTGCTGTGTGGTTTTGAAAGAATGTTTTCTTACGTGTAGACTATTTTTGAAAATTTAAATATCACTAAAGCTGATCATATAACTGCAAATGAGCCTTATTTTAATGTGTGCTGGTATCAAAATAAAACACTTTACTATTAAACAGTCTATGAGTTTATATTCAACATCAAACTATTCGCAAAATGTCTTACAATTACTATTCAAATTGTAAAGAAACTGAAATATAAATATATCTTACCGCAGTCAAAAATATTCATAACATGTAAAAATCTTATTCATCCACTTATTTCAGTACATTTTAAAAACTGTAGCTGAAAGCAATTTTTTATATTTATAAACGAGACATAAAAACTCACACAGTTATAAAAATGTATTTATCATTTTTAAATATACTGCTATAAAACGTACATAGATCGGTACTCATTTAACGACCCAATGCAGAGGGGATAAAAGGCAGAATCGATCTTTCCCAGCCCGTTAATAGAACCCAAGACCTGTGATGTGAAAGCACGATACATTACCACAAAACTGAAAGCATTGATTAAGATTAGAAAAATGAAGCGAAAGAATATACTTAAAAAGGTATAATTTTTCTAACTATATAAAATAGCAGATTGCCCTGACACACCCCAACTTGTTATAGTTTCAAATTAATATGAAACCAAAAGGGAATTGTAACATATTTTACTTATGCGTTGGGACTTTTCAAAACTTTTAAAATACAAGCTAGCAAACAAACACTTCCTGGGGTCTAAAGAAATTCTTCCCCGATTTTTTACGATTGCTCCAGGGTCCAAACACGGGTTTCCCTGCGAGCCATAAAACTTCCTGTGTCCTTCTGTGTGGCTTCCATCGTCCCTTATTATCTTTCAATATGTTAAACCTTTAAAAGGGGGAAAGGATTTCAGAAAAGTACGGCTCAATCGCTTTTGAGAATGTTACTTGAAGACAAACTTATACGTGTGGTGCATTTTCGAAGCCCCTTTACATAGGCGGAATTTTCCGTGTGGTACGTTTGGAAGGTTAATTGCAAATATTAATGTTTATTTATTGTTCAGACAAGTTTTTAAGCTTTAATATTCAAACGTTTTTCAATAATAGGTAACTAACAACTCAGATATGTAATTCTTTTTGTTGCGGCGAGAAACTTGTTACATGCACAAAAAACACCACTTTCATATTTAAAAACGTAAAAAAAGTTTTATTTTAGAATTTTTTAGAAATATTTTGTACAGATTAGAAAAAAATTTAAATTTTAAACCTTTTTGAAACTGTGTTTGCATGGGAACATACAAATCCAAAATTAAATTTTTCTAACGTCGTAAAATCACTTATTCCCAAATCACGACTTTTACATATTGATACATGTTTACATTATATTTATGATGCTATAAGATCAAATTTGATATTTATAATGCATTGAAGTTAAAAATTCTTCACAGACTGTTACATTATTTGATAAAACGGATGCAAAATTTTTAAAAGAATCTCTCGTTCAACAAAAACTGAAAAATTACTATATATGTACTTTCTGAACATTTTAAGGATTTTTTGTTCCCTATTTTATGCTTAAAAAATTAAGAAGTTACTAATGTTTAATAAAATAGTGCAAATAAATGTTGTAATTCATTATTTTTGTGATTAAGTGCCGTTTTACACAAAAAATGCAATTATCTCAAAATGATCAAACCACGAGTTCGTTTTTCATAGAATCTACTGAAAGAAACTACTTGAAATTTTTACTGCACATAAATAATATGTGGCTATATATAATGGAGCTACTTTCTTGGAGATTTTCCCAAAATATTTTGCTCAGAAGCAGTTATTTTAAAAAAATATGACAATTTTCACAAATTTCAAAGCGAAACTTTTACGAGGAATTTTTTTGAAAAAAGTAAACAATATATTTGAAACATTTTAACATTATTTAAATAAAAATGCCTAGTTATTATACAGCCAAAATGTGAAGTTTTTATATGTAACAGTTTCTGAGAAACAAGTTCTTAAAATGGCTCAATGTAACATTGTCGCTATAGGGTGTACCGACTATTCTTAACAGTTTAAAACTCTGTCGTTCTTTACCTGGAAGAAGGCGGTCTCGATACTAACGGTAATAGTCGCACGAGTGAGATGGTGAATGAATATTAACGTCGTACAATTTAGCTACACGAAGGCTTTTGGCAACGGACCTCGTAATTTGGAAACATCGTCATTTGACGAGGAT
Source organism: Trichonephila clavipes (assembly GCA_019973935.1). Lineage (NCBI taxonomy): Eukaryota > Metazoa > Arthropoda > Arachnida > Araneae > Nephilidae > Trichonephila > Trichonephila clavipes. The sequence continues at coordinate 122,853 of BMAU01000172.1, forward strand.
GACACCTGAACTGGCAACCCCCTCTACTAACTTCCACGTCACACCAGATGGAGTATGTTTTATCCTCGTGATATTTAACTACATCGCACCCCTACATGGCCGTTCTTCAGCGGTATTGGGCTCGAACTCATGACACGCCGGCCACGAGTTCATTACCTTGACCACTAGGTGACCGCGACTACGTTATTGGTCACGCGGTGTGACGGAGTTACCCTAATCTTTTATTTATATATATTTTTATTATACTCGACAAAAATCTTTAGTCCAGTGAATAGTTTAATTAAGAAAAAGTATACTTACCTACTTTTATAGAGTTTTCATTCTTTTTCTCTGATAGTTAGAGAAAAAAATATCAATCAAACGAAGTCAAAATGTTTGAAAAGTGTATGACTTTATTATAGGGCAAAAATGACAGCCACTTCTCGCTAACATTAAAGGAATGTTATTTTCAGACAAAATTGTTATATTTCGTTCAAGTTATTATAGTTTTTTTTGTCCTTTGATGATTGACATAGAGGAAGCTGAACTTTCTCTTGCTTGTGTCTTTTTGACAGGGCCTAGTCGGGGTATACTTGTGGCTTTATATCTTCCTTGATGGAGTTTCTTACGTATCCTTTAGAAACAGTCCTTTCAATTTTGAGTTATCATACTCACAGCTTTTCTCAAATTTACTTTCGCTGTTATGATTAATATGCATTATTTCAGCAGGTTCTTCCCTTGCTTTATTAGTTTCAACTTTCTTCAATAGAACAAACTCACAGATTTCCTTTCTTTTTTTTATATTCTGCTCATTTACATTTGTGAAACATAATAAGTCATACAGCACATCAATCAAAAGCAACTAAGTTTATCACAGGGGAAAAAATGTAGCAAGTTCACAGAAAATGTGGGACAAAACCGGTCGCGAGGGAAACTTAGTCAAAACAAGTACTTTAAGATTGTAAAAAAAAAAAAGGTTTTTCACTCCCGAAAAAGAGAGAAACATCTGACAAATATACCATAGTAGTTTAATTTCCATGAAGACTGTCGAATAAGAGGATAATGTTAAGGTCATAGGTAAGAAATATACAGTTTCCCAGAATAAACGATTTCATCATCCTGGGGTTACACTGTACACCGTGCAACCGCTCACGGGGTAAAAACTTGTTTCACAATGTTCCAAAAAAATATCTGTAAACACTTAAACAAGCAGGCCTATACACTCTCTTTTCTTGTAATCAACGCACGCATCAACTCACTTCTGAACTTATGAAATCACGGGTTCGAGACCCCGGTAGCCTAGTGGTGAAAATCACGGGCTCGTGTCCGGCGTGTTATGAGTTCAAACCAAGAGTTGCTGGTGTCCGTAGAAGGGAATGCTGCACGGTAAATCTGTCGACTCAAATTTTCTCCCTTTGGTGGGGTATGAGAGTTAGGAGAAGTGCAGCTCAAGTGTCATCCTCGTCACTTGATTATACTTCAAAATTATGAAGTCCGTTTCTTATGGTCCTCGTCTTTTTCTATATAGCGACGTTAATATGACAGTCATTCACCCGATCGCTGTTTAAAAGTAATTTTAAGAAATCCAAAGAACCAATTTATATATAACCAATGGAAGTTTCTAGAAGAATCAATCCTAGAAGCATTTTGATGATTCCTTGATGATATTATATTTTTCATCAAATTTGTCGCCAACCTGATAACCCAGATGACACATTTTGTGGGTTCATGATCTTAATTTTCAAGCACCCGCTGTGAAGTGAACTTTACCTGTAAAACTCAATACTGCAGATAAAATAACATGGGTGTCATGTTTTAATATATGTAGTATTACCTATTTAAATGACAGTTCAAATTATACTTCATAACCATGAAATTTAGGGACTATCAACGCAATCTTAGAATCAGTGATAATGAAAGATTATCCTGTGAGAGAGCTTCCAGGGAGAACTTATTTCTGCTTGTAGAGGCATGCTCCTCAATAATTTAAGTACAACATATTAATTAAGTACCACATTGTAAATTTATATACAGGGTCTAAATATAACGCCTTAACTGTGCAGGTTTGCATTCCTTTCTTTGAATGCATAAAAAAAGACGTGGAATATAACTCTTTGTAATCCATACTAATGAATGGCGTGCACGAAGTGTGACTATTAAATAACCGGATTACCCTTAAAAATTAGCTTTGTTTAAAATTGTAAATTAATCACCAATATACTTCCATTTTCTATCAATACATAGCTGCATGCGAGGTTTCCACTATTCAAAGCGGCGCTATGGTTCATTAAGTGTCACCATCATCAGTATGTGTCACATTTATGCATTTAACTCTAGTAAAGACTGAAATTGGGTTCCCGTCACTGCATTTTTCACTTTAAGGAACATTTAGAAGTTATTTCATAGGTGGGGAAAAGTTGCAGCCTCTGTTCATCACTGGACTAGAGTACCTAAAGATAGGTAGAGGACCGACAAAGCTCTAAGTGGTATCCAATTTAGTCTGACTCTTACCCTATGACGACCTGCCCTTCATGAGAGACCCTACTGGTAGTTAAACTACCACCGGCATAGCTCCCAAGGTTGCCAGAGTACTCAAGCCCCTCCAGCACGTCAAGCTAAAGCTACGAATGGAGGGGGATTTTCTCAAAAGTTAAACACCAGAACAAGACCGCGTGATTGTCCCCCCCCAAAGCACCATTAGTATCAGTGCTCTCGTCCTGGAGGCTCTCTGGCTCACGGTTTTAAAAAGACAAACTATTCTACTTCATTTTCGAAGTGGTAACCTTAAATCAATAAAATTTTCTGAAGAATCCAAGAGCTTTGAAATGTGTATCCACTGTTTTTCTGAGTCGGCCTCACTTGCACTTATCCTCGAATGCTTAGGGCACACCAAGCACGATATAGCTGACGGTTCCTTGCTGGTGTTAGATTTTTTGAGAGTGTACGAGAAGCCATGGACCTTCTCTAGAACTGCTCGCCAATAGGGGCGTGCGACAACAACAAAACATGTAGAAGTCGTATGGTGCAAGATCTGGTGAGTATGATGAATACTCCAGCACAGTAATGCATTTATCTACCAAACACTGTTATTCTGATAGCGCAATGTGCATCGGGTGTTGTTTGGGTGCAGAATCCATGTGTTGTTGCTCTGCAGATCCTGCCTTTTCTTCCTAATTCTTTCTCAAGTTTTCAATGTAGTGCTGCTTTTTTACAGTTTTTTCTTGAGGTGCCCATTCAATCATGATGATGCCATTAATATCGATTGAGTGAGTGAGTAAATATTGATGTCTAACTGTTCAGGCACACGAGGGCTTTTGGCAACGGACCTTGCAATTATGAACCATGAACAAGTGACAAGGATGGCACATGAGCTGGAACTCCCTCTCCTAACTTCCACACTACACCAATGGGAGGACGTCTGAGCTCTCGTCAGATTTAAAGTGGATCATTCTAGTACACGGCGAGTCTTCAGATGTACAAGGCTAGAACTCATGGCATAACATTCACGAATCAGTTACTTTGACCATTCGGTTACCGAATAAAAACGATGAGCATGGCCATTTCTGGATGTCACATATCGGCCAGAAATCTCGTCATTTACAACAACGTCTCAATCTTCCGAAAACCGTTTGTGTCATTCAAACATTTGAGTATGTGACATGCAATAATTTCCAAACACCTCTTTTAACAATTTAAAGCTTTCCTCCAGGATTCCATTAACTCCATATTTTTTTAAACTTTGCGAGGAATTTCAAATTACTGTGCAGCTCTATTTTTACGTTTATTATGAACGCGGCACTTCAACATAACAACATCTCACTCAAACAAAAGTTAAAAAATAATGAGTAAGATTAAGGGACGGAATAACTCACGTGCCACCAGCAAAGGAAGGATTGAGTTCAACTCTATTCCATTGCCACTCCTTCACACCAAGCCTAAAGGCTAGGGTATAAGCACTCCGCAAATCAAATTTTCACACCTTGTACATAAATGCATATGTCGCAGGACAATGACGAAACTAGGAATTTCATGGAATTCCAAATGGGTTTGATCAATTGACGAGAGATATTAAAATAACGTCCCTCAAGGTATTTTACATAATGGAAGTAAGTGATTTTTATCATATATTGAACAGTTTCAGTGAAATGATGAAATGAACTAGTCAGGATTTGCATTAGCAAAATGCTGTTCAGGAGGGGAGACACCTGGGGGGTCGAGTCTTTGTACTTCCTAACCATACCAATCGATCCCCTAATTATCAACCCAATTTCTTTACAAAAATGGCACCATGGGATTAACATAGGGATTGATATTTTAGTGTGTAAGCAACCGAGAGAAAAGATGTTAAACATAAAAAAAGCCAACCTACTTTTCTAATTATTGTTTTTCGTTGGCTATTGTTGCATTACTTACTTCTATATTTATTAATGCTCTATATTTGTTTTAAAAACATTTTTAAACTCTTGACAATATTTTGTCATCATTTCACTGAAACATGTCAAGGATTTGTTCAAATCCCTTACTTTAATCAGGGCAATGACATTTTAACGCCCCCCCCAATCAATCATATCCCTTAGGGATTTGATGAAATTCATAATTCCATCATTTTCCTGCGCTACATACACTTGCGTCCATAAGTCTGCATACAGGCAATCATCTTACGTGTTTATGTTGCAATTACCATTAAAATCTCGCTTTAGAAAATCAAATACTTGTCAGCAATTCTTCAAAATTCACTTATTCAAACAACAACAACAAAAAATTCATCTTGAGGGAAAAAAAAGAAGAATGACCACACAAATAATCACAGACCATTCGCACCAAAAGTCTGCGTACACTTACAAAATAGATCTTTTAGAGACCTTTTTTTGTAAAATAATTGCACTAAATCGTGATCTTAAGTGATTATAAGCTTCTTTTACTATTTACTTAAGATTTGACATTTGAAGGCTTTTGTGGGTACAGGCAACAGAATAGAGATTGATATATTATCGAAAAATAATCAATAACATTATTCAAAAAAGGGGTGAAATTTTAAAACAATTGATGAAACTGTTAATAAGTGACATTTTAGTTGATTTGTGTTCATAAAACTACAAATCAACTAAAATGTTAACGTCCAAGTCAAGATCCGGCCACCATGTCTGCAGTGTCTCCTTGAGAATCTTGCTTCGTAATACGCTCTATGAAAATAAATCCATTACTATAAGTTTCACAAATAGCTAAAAGTGTTGCTGAGATATTGCAAAAAAACTGTGACTTTAATTACAATTCGAAGAAAACTGAAAAAGGATGACTACAATGCTGGAGTTGCACTCAAGAAACCATTCATCATTCGAATGAACAGAGCTATGAGAATGACCTTTGCTAAAAAAACAGCTAAAAATGACACATAATTTTAGAAAAATGTAATATATTCAATTGAAAGTAGTTTTTGTAATTTAGCATTAAAAAGCACAAAAATATGCCTGCAAAAATTCCTTGGCAGATCTTAAGAAATAGAACTCTTTTTCGACTATCAAACATGGAGGAGGAGGCATAATGTTCAGAGGTGCATTGAAAGCCTTTCGGCAGGTAATCTGGAATTAATTGAATCAACAATGTACACAGTTGATTATTTGAACTTATGGAAGTAAAATATCGGTGCATATGCCAAGAAATTTGCCGTGAGTAATGATTTTCACTTTCAGCGGCAGGAACTTTCTAAGCAAATGGCTCTAATTTGTAAGCCATGGCTGTTCTAACATGTCTCAAACCAATTCCGTAAGCCAACCTAGTCCCCAGACCTAAGCACAATATAGCATTTGTGGAATTTAAGGCCAGTCGGGACCCCTATACTGACAATGTTAAATTGAGCCATTTTAAGAACCTGTTTCTCAGAAATTGTTGAATATAAAAACTTTAAAATTTTTTGGAAGTATAATAATTAGGCTTTTTTATTTAAATAACAGTAAAATGTTTCAAATATATTGTTTACTTTTTCAAAAAAAAATTCCTCGTAAAAGTATCGCTTTGAAATTTGTGAAATATTTCATTTTTTTACGATAACTGCTTCTGAGCAAAGTATTTTGGGAAAATATCCAAGAAAGTAACTCTAATATATATAGTTACATATTATTTATGTGCAGTAAAAATTGCAAGTATATGGATTTTTTAGATTCTTTGAAAAAGGTACACGTAATTTGAAAACAATCATTCTGAGATAATTGCATTTTAAGTGTAAAAAGGCACTTAATTACAAAAATAATGAATTATAACATGTATTTGCCCTATTTTATTAAACATTAGTATATTCTTAATTTTTTAAACGTAAAATAGGAAACAAAAAAGCCTTAAAATGTTCAGAAAATACATATATAGTAATTTTCAGTTTTTGTTCAACGAGATCTTTTTAGCATTTTGCATCAATTTTCACAAATTATGTAACAATCTGTGAAGAATTTTTAGCTTCAATGCTTTAGAAATGTCAAATTTGACCTTATAACATCTTAAATATAATGTAAACATGTACCAATATGTCAAAGTCATGATTTGGGAATATGTCATTTTACGACATTAGAAAAATTGAATTATGGATTTGTACGTTTCCATGCAAACACAATTTCTAAAAGTTTCAAAATTCAAAATTTTCTCTAAACTGTACAAAAGATTTAAAAAAGGTCAAAAATAAAACTGTTTTTATGTTTTTAAACACGAAATTTGTGTATTTTTATGCATGCAACAAGCTTCTTGCAATGACAAAAAGCATTACATATCTGAGTTACAATTAGTTAGCTATTATTGAAAATCCTTTGAATATTAAAGCTTAAAAACTTGTTTAAACAATAAATAAACAATAATTTTAGCAAAGAAGTGAAATATTTAAAATATATTGTTTAGTTTTCTCAAAAACATGTAACATAAATATATGACTTTGAATATATTTATGTTAATATATCAAAAATAACATATATGACTTTGAATTTTTTAAAAAAATGACATTTTTTGTCACGAGATATATGGACTCCAGTCAAATATTTTGGGAAACTCCTCAAAAAACTCACAGGAATATATATAGTTACATATCAGTAACATAAGGGAAAAGAGTTATGTACATTTATACCTTATATTCTGAAAAAAAGATGAATACAGTTTTAAAAACATCATTTTTGAAAAAATTGAATTTTTAATATAATGTGCCAATTTATAAAAAAACCCATGAATTACAGCATGTATCTGTCCCACTTCATTAAACATTAGCATCTTTGCAATTTATTTTACATAAAATAATAAACAAAAATGTCTTAAACTGCCCAGAACAGCATTTTTCAGTTTTTTTTAACGAGAAAACATCAAAATTTTCTCAAATACTGAATCAATTTTTAAACAATTTGTAGCTTGCATACATTACAGATGTCAAATTTGAACAGAAAGCATCATAAATATAATGTGAAATAATGTCAATATGGTTTTGGTGTGAATTTGAGATGGTATTTAAAAATACCTGATTATATATACGACGGTTATTAATTTTTCGTAACATTATCATTAGGTCTTGTTGTGTGTTGCCGACAGTTTATAAGTCTAAAACTTCAAAAGTTACTTTAAACTGGACAAATGATTTCTAAAACAGACAAAATAAAACTGTTTCTATGTTCTTAAACATGAAATTTATGTATTTTTATGTATGAAACAAGCTTCTCGCAAAGACAACAAACATGACATTTAATGTATCATCTCATACATTTTTCTCAGAAACTATTAAACATAAAGACTCAAATTTTTATTTATATTAATTAGACATTATATTTAAACTGAAGTGAGAGTTTTTTTTAAATATAATAATTAATTTTTTCAAAGACAAACTTTTAGTTCATCGAACAATTATTATTATGAATTTATTAAAAATTGTTATTTTTTTGTTATGATAAATACTTAATATTTAAATGTTTTAGGGGAATCTTTCAAAAATGTCACTTCAGTATACACAATTGCATTTAAGAAACATACACACAGTAAATTTACACAATTTTAAAAATATAAATTTTAAACATGCATACAGTAAATTTACACAATTTTAAAAAAAATAAGTTTTTGAAAACAGAAATTTTTATAAAAAAATCTTACCTTTGTATTGAATTTAATCCAAATTTTTCAAGTATCCAAAAACTTCCAAGTATTTTTGAAATATTTTTAGCGTTTTTCTAAGCATTTTAAAGTTTTATTTAGTTATTATTACCTATTTAAACTAAATTTAAAGTGAATAACAGGTTTAAATTTAGGTAAAATCACTAAATATTAAATATAACATTCAAATTAAAACCACGTTTTAGAATTTCGCAGAATTTTTTTTTGCATACCTAACACAGTTAAATTTGCAGTTACTATACAGGTATCTATTGCGTATTAATAAAAATAAATTGAGTCTTTGCAACTTTGCTCCAGATTTAAAAAGACAATGTTTACATTTCTATCTGTCAAATGGGCGTGGTTCATAAGCTGATTATTTTTTAAAAATCATTTTAAAGTACTTCTAATTCATATAATGGCTTGTATGTTATATCAATGGAAAGCTCCCGATTAGGGGTTTATAGAAATATCAAAATCTCAAAATCGATTTTTAAAAGGGGTCTTCCCTACCAGCTACTCTTAATTGAGTGAATAATCGGAGAGAACGTAATAACATCCAAGGAATTGCTCAAATCTGTCATTGTAGAAGAATGGAATGAAATATCCACAGATGAAACAACTAAGCTAGTTGAATCCCTGACAAGTATATTGAGAGAGTTACAGAAAGAACGAAATAGTTTAAAAAGTATTAACTTTTAGTTACATTCAATTATTTTAAAGGTTTATTCCAGGGTACGCAGACTTTTGACGCACAATATTTGTGTCGTTCTCAAGATATAAATATTTGTAATATTTTATGTAATAATCACAGGCGATTGTTGTTTATACTATTTGAATTTATGACGTTAGAGGAATCAATAAAAAATAGTATTGATTCAGAAAGACTTCATTTAAATAGCGATTTTTACATGAAAATGAAATATGAGCGCCTGCTCGTAGACTTTCGCAGGTGAGTGTATATCGAGGCTATAGAATGGTGAATGGCACAAAAATCCAATAGTGTGTTGTCAATATAACTATACAGGCAACAAGAGAATGCAAATGAATCATTTTCTATAATAACTTAGACTCCATGTACCAAATTTTTCAAAGGGCATTGTAAGCAGGAATGAATAAGTGAGAGATTCAGAGATCTTGCATACCATCATAAATTGAATTCTCACACCCAATAGTTTGGAAATTTCCTTTTCAATACGCAGACCTCGTCAGCTTTATTGTCCGATGTTAATGTAACTCACTCTTATCCAATCTATCCTCTTTAATACAGTTAAGGGAATTTGATTAGAAATAACCCTAGTTCTTTTATGGTTTAATTGTAGGGCTCGTTTTGCTTTTACACCTAAAAACAGGGCCAATCGTAGCATATACGCATAGCGTCCACCGCACGCGGGTGTCTAAAACAATGGGAAAACCAATCAAAAGGGTTATATAGTTCTATCCATCAAGATAAATATTATAATAAGTCGAATAAATATGGTAAATTTTAAATAGTTATTGTAAAATCAAAATACGAGGTAGGATTCGAAAGTTCCCCGATTGAGCCTATATAACGTGAAAAAGTAGAACGACTACGATAGCATTTCTGTGTTACTGTGTCCCTTCCTCTCTTCTAAAAGTATTTTGTTAAAAATCCTATGGTCGAATGTCTTTCCACGATGGTGTCGTATTTTGTAGGGAGATGCATTTAGTAACTAGCGATTGAAAGAAATGACGTTTGTTGAGCAGTGAATGAATATCAGATTCTGTGTTTGCTTGAAAAAGAGTGCAACGGAGAATTAGAACACACTGTAATCAAAGAACTCTACGTAGAAAAAAAACCTGTGTCGTTTGCGAGAGTTGATCCGAATGAAGAGACCAAAATTATTGGATGATGTGTCATGGGTGCTTTCGCATGTAAAACAACGTTCTCGCACACTGGTCCCTCCTCGTCACTGACTTTCTTGCGGATATAAAAACATTTTTTTTATCACATTCTCCATACTCACCTGATCTCGCCCCCAGAGACTTCATCCTTTTTCCTAAACAGGCACGTCGCTTTCAGTGTCGTCGATTTTGATCTGAAGATAAAAATTAAAAGTGTACCGCAGGCTAAAGTAAAGGACATGGCTAAGAATGGAATCCAGAAAAGTTTCGATGGCCTTTACAAACGACGGCAAAAGACTTTTTACGTTATGGACTCAGTCCGGGAACTTTTGAATTATACTTCGTAAATCCCGATTTCTTGATAGTATAGCATAGTTTAAGAAAAATAGAATGTTAGTGCACAGTATGTTAGCCCACATTTTCCATTAATGTTTACTGTACACTAACCTTTAATTTGATAGTAAAATTCGTGGCACAGGTGGCAATAACACATTAGAAAAGGTTTGCTAGCATATGAGCGACTCACTATGTATCGATGTTTTACAAAGAGTCTCAAAGGTGATTTTTACGGAATATCCTTTACAAAAATATCTATATTCTCTAGAGGGGAGGTACATTAGGTCTATAAACGTGGGATGTCGACACCCTATGATCCGGCGTGCGTGGATTTATAAAAAAAATCTTGTAACATATCTTGGAGATATACGAAGTATAAATGTTTCGTGATCCTTTGAAGATGCAATTACGGCTCAATCATGCACATGAATGTAATGCCAGTCCACACAATTGCAACTGGCAGATGTATCTCATTCGGGGTACTGCAGTGTATCTCAAACTGCGGGGCTACCCCTTAGGGAGCGTGATAACCATACAAGGGGGGGGTGAGCATATTGAATAGTCTAAAGGAAATTATTATTTAAAAAAAATATTTTTTTCCCGAAAGTAAACAAAATACATTTTGACACATATACATTACAAAATACACATTTACATTAATATACACTATATCACTGTGCAATGTATTTCATAATTAACTTAACAATACTCAGTGAAGAACAAGTTTAATAATTAACAGTGACTCTGTACAGGCTTTTCGTGTATAATATTAGAAACAAAACTTAACACTTATCTTGATAAGCTGAATAGTTTATAATTAATCCATGAAATGCCAATTAAAAGTTACGCAATTCGCTCTCCAATGGCAATGTTTAACACGTAGGCGTGATAATGTGGTGTATTGGGGTGGGGGGAGCATGGATATAAAAGGGATAAATAAGCAAATCCTCTGAAACAAGTGCATCCTTCCCAACACTATCAAGGTCCTTTTAGTGCATTCCAAATCCTTGGGAATTATTTTATCGATAACAGTTCACATAAAATACCGTACTTCGGAAAGGCGCATATTAACGGCTGGGGCAATTAAAACACTGGCTGAGCAAGACGTTTATATACGCTGGTCGCATTTAAAGTCGTACTGTAAGTTTAGCACCAAAGTATAGTATTATTGAATTCAATACATTGATAATGTATGGGGGATGAGGAAAATTGTGATTGAATATTGGGTCGCAAATATTGAAAGTTTGAGAAGCACTGGTGTATTTTATAAGCATTGAATTTTAAACGTATGGTTATTGTGGCTGTTACAGACCCTGTGAGTGTGACTTACATTTCTTTAAATTACATGAAAACCGATTTTGAGTGCTTGAATATTGATTCTGATGCAGCGTCTGTTTGTAGAAGCCCATGCAATATATGAACAGTCTATACAGCAGGAAAGTAAATCGTGGAAAAAACAAACACAATAAAACTATTTAAAGGCAACAGATGAACAAATTTGATTTTATATTCTGCTTAAAACTCCCTTAAATATGAACACATTGTACTCGTATATTTAAAACTTTAATAGTTATAGTTTGAAAAAAAATGCAGTTTTATTTTTTTGTTTTGTTTAGATCTATTTATTTGTCTGGATACAAAAATATATACTTTGGCTCAAGTTATTTTTTTATAACAAATAACGGTTTGCTATTTTGCTCTTTACAGATTTTGTGAAAGATTTGTGATAAAAGTTAAACCTCGTAAAATATTTTTAGCTGAGTTGTTTTTCTTTAGATTATATGGACTTTTCCATGTCGACATCGACTTTAAAAGAAGGGGATTATGATCAAAGGAAAGCGAAAAAAAATTTTTTTGTTGCTTTTTTCAAGCTCTACTTTTAGGGGTTTTGAGAAATCCATTAATACATTCTGCTTTAAAAATATGACACTCCAGCGGAACTATCTTAAAGAATTATTTGCTTCTCCTTCTGAAGAAAAAAAAAATGTCTGCTTTTGAGCACACTATAGAAATGAAAACTTTTTACTCATTTTGGGAAAGAGAATCCTTTTGTTTGGATGCACTATGTTTTATTTAACGATGTTTTAGCATACCGGAGCTAAGTAGTTTTCTTTTACCCGTCCATTCTCTCTCTCTCTCTCTCTAATCGAGGAATTTTATTTTATTTCATTCATTTTCTCTAAAAAGGCAATTTTTTAATAATTATGCATTTATATATGAGTATATACGATTCATAAATGCCAATTAGGCTATTTATTAAAAAAAAATATTTGTAAATTATTTATGTAAATTATTTTTATATATTATGTATATGTTTATATAGTACTTTACGTACTATCGCAATAATGCAAACTTTCAAGATAACTCGCCACCCTGATTGTGTCGCACGCGCAGAATTGGCAACTATGGGTTCCTTTCATAGAATGTTGGCCATACCGCTGCGATAATATGAAAGTATCGTTTATTTAATTTATATGAAGCCAGAAACTATGTAAGGCTAGGAAAAGCTATGCCTCGACAGCTATTTACTTTTCTTAAAATCTCTAAGCAAGCAAAATGAGAGGGTTCGTACTTTTTCACAATTAATGCTTTTATTTTTTCGCAAACTCTTTGTTGTCATCAATAAAATAAACCAAAATTTTGGCAACTTTCTCGCCAACTAACTTCATTAAAATTTCAGATTTTAATTTTTTAGACACAATTTTGTGTTTAAATATGCTATTTCTACTAACACGGGGAGGACACTACAAAGGAAATTCATTAGGGGTCGAGACTTGACGTAATAATAGTACTCCTTTAGGGTGTTCAAACCTCAATGTAATTCCACCGAATGGGCATTCAATTCGGAAAAAAATAGCCTTTGAATTTTATACTTAACTTTTATGCAATCACATTTTTATTTCGCTCAGCCACTCAATGACCCACTTGGTAAGAAGGCTGCTTTGTAATCAAGCGGCCAGGAATCGAGTCGCACGAACAATTTTTTTTTTCAACTCGTTGAGTTATATTTTTTAGAATTAAATAAATTTATATATATATATATATATGAACGGTTTATTAAATGTTAAATTATATTTTGTGTAATTTTTCTGTATTTTAGAAAGTAAAAAAAATACTGTAATTATATTACATTTTATAAATATATTTTTATAATAATAAATAATATTTATAATTAAATATATGAAATAAATATTAAATGCTATTTTGCATTATTATTAGTTACAAAACAGTTTTATACTATGAAATACAATAAACTATAAATAAAAATTATATATAATATAAAATATTTTAAAATTAATTTAATAAAAATAATATATGTTTTTATATGTTATTAATTTCATTTTTTAATTATGTTAAATAATTTATGTTATATTTAAATAAATTTATTTAAGTTTAGTAAACTCATTTAAATACATTTAACAAATTCAATTAAATATTTGTAATAAATTTATTTAAATAATCATAATAAATATATTTAAATAATTTTATAAATAATTTTAATTTTTTAAATAATCTTAATAAATATATTTAAATAATTTCATAAATAATTTTAATTTTTTAAATAAATTTACTAATTTTTTTAAATAACTTTAATAAATTTATTTAAATATTACTAAAATATTTTTAGCTACAGTCTCATTTATAGGTCACGTGAAAAAATAGGGAATGTTTTGCATACTTTATAAACTTTTAAGTCATTTCATTACTATAAACAGTAAAACGCCACATATATGCAGCGTTTGATAGAACAAAAAATCATTATTTGGTAAGTTTGAATTCTGTCGGGAATTATATATTTTCCTGGTGATACATTTTTTTTTTATATTTAAGCACTTAACAATGGTATTTTTCAATGAAGAAATGAAACCTTATAAGTCATGCCTTTTTTAAATCTTTAAATGAAGTCTCATGTCATCACACATAAAATAAACCCTTTTAATGCCAAGAGTGTTTTTTTCCAGGTATAGAAGTTTAAGTTGGCATTACTTTCCTAGATGGCGACCGATTTAACAGCTGTCAAGTGATTTATTCTCAGTTTGGTTTGGCAATTCATCATGAATAGACTCACGCCTAAACAACGCTTTCAAATTGTCGTTGAATGGGCCTAAAACGAGATTGCTGTTGTTCCCGATTTTCATAAGCGAATTTTGTTTAGCGATGAAGCGCACTTCTGGTTGAATGGCTACGTCAACAAACAAAACTGCCGCATTTGGAGTGAAGCTAATCTACAAGTGTATGTCGAAACACCGTTACATCCAGAAAAACTGACTGTCTGGTGCACTTTATGTGCTGGTGGAATCATTGGTCCTTACTTCTTCAAAAATGATGAAGGCCACAACGTTACAGTCAATGGTGATCGGTATAGAGCCATAATTACTAACTTTTTCATTCCTGAATTGAACAATCATGATGTCCAGGAGCTGTGGTTCCAACAAGACGGCGCAACATGTGACACAGCTCGTGCCACAATCGATTTATTGAAAGACACGTTTGGTGACCGCCTAATTTCACTTTTTGGACCTGTGAATTGGCCTCCAAGATCTTGTGATTTAACACCGCTAGACTATTTTCTGTGGGGCTATGTAAAGTCATTGGTCTATGCGGATAAGCCACAAACTCTATTTGGAAGACAACATTCGCCGTGTTATTGCCGATATACGGCCACAAATGTTGAAAAAAGTCATCGAAAATTGAACGTCCAGATTGGACTACATCCAAACTAGCCGTGGCAGTCATATGCCAGAAATCATATTTAAAATGTAATGCCACAAGAGTATCTTTCGAATAAAAAAAAATTCATGTCAATCGAATAATACATCGTTGTTTTATTGCAATTTAAATTTCTATACCTCTAAAAAAACACCCTTTATAAAGAGGTGATTCATACCCGAGGGTATAAAATTAGGAAAAAATTTAGTTCTCTTAATGATAAAAATAAGTTATTTTCAGGATTACTAAATTAAAACACACACACACAAAACAAATTAAATTTTCCGATACAAATAAAAGCAACTATTTTTATGCATTGAAACATTTTCGTAAAATATACTTACCGCTTTTTAATCTCAAATTTAGAATATTCAAAAATCAAAATTTAATTAAAAAATTACAGATTTTGCAAGTTTTGGTGAAGAACTTTTAAAATAAAGCAAGCTTTCTTAACTGATAAGGTTATATTTCCTCTTCACATTATAAACAATCTTCGAGATTTAAAAAAAAATCAGATATAAAATTTTTCTCTGTACATAAACTAGATTTAAATTCTAATGCTGGCGTATTTCTTCTCAACTAGTATTTGACCACCAACTGAAAACACTTTACTATATTTTAATCCATATCACATAGCAAAGTTGAGTTGGCTTTCTACTTTTATATAACTTAGAGAACAATATATCTTTATATATAAAATTCTTCTGTGAATGTGTTTGTCACTAAACTCCTCCTAAACGGCTGGACCGATTTCAATGAAATTTTTTGTGTGGGTTCAAGTAATTTCGAAAATGGATTAGCCTCACAATTTGGTCCAATATCGCAATTAGTTAAAAAGATATTAATTAAAAACATTCAAAAAATGCAACTCAACATTCACCTGCATTGTTGTAAAAACGCTATTGTTATAAACAAGTAATGTAAAATTTTTTTTTAAATCAATTCTTACTTAGATCAACAAAGAAAAAATTTATTTTAGCTACTTTTTATTAAATAGTTGCAATTAATATAGATATGTATATACATATGACAGAATCACAACATTAAGTGGTAATTAATTTTTATTAATTATCATTACAGTATCGTTTTGACATTCAAAACAATCGTGTATATAAAATTTCCTTTTAACAGAATGCTTTAACACGTGTGAAAAAAACCTTTTCAAATTTTGACATAAGTCGCCAAAAGGGTCGCCAACGTGTCTGTATTTGTAATTTTTTAAATAATTAGTTTTAATCAATTAATTTTTATTAATTATAATTAAAAATTATAGTGTTGTCATTCAAAATAATCGTTTACTTTACATTTCAGCACAATTGAACGCTCTAAAATGTATTTTATTAACGATTGAAAATTCCACCAAGATAAATAAATAAATAAACAAACAAACAAACAAAATATGTATACAGATCATGCGCCAATAGTAGAAATTGAAAAAGACGTAAGTTGGCGTCGAAAATTGGTTTTCAGCCAAACTGGCCAAACAGGGTCTTTATTGTTACGAAAATGCAGACGATTCACGCTTTTTAGCGTTTTTAATTAATATCTTTGCAAATAATCTTTATATATGTGATTCTTCTGTGGATGTGTATGTAACTGAACTCCTCGTAAACGGCTGGACCGATTTTGATGAAAGTTTTTGTCTGTTCCAGTGGACTCGAGAATGATTTAGATTTATAACTCGGCTTATATATATATAAATGTTTATTTAATTACTATTTTATTAATAAATTGTTGATCTTGGAATGTTTTGCATTGGATATGGCAGACTGCGCTACGATCGCAGTATCGGATATTCAAAAATCTTTTAATATAATTCAAGTTGGTTCCGACAGTTGGTGCTGTGATCATTTCAGGAAAATATTTTGTCACTTCGTGCTATTATTTTGTTGATATAAATCGTGTGTTAATTAAATTATTACATTCAGATGTAATTAGTGTTTGAAGAGTTTTGAAGTGTGCATAAAAACTATACATTCTCCAAATTTAGTATGCAATTGAAGTGAGTATTTTACATGATTTTCTATTAAATTTATACATGCGTTGACAACAGTTATCCTAACCTACAAATATATTTGTATAGCTAATTGATTACACACATTATTAAACTTTTTTTTATTTAAAATTATTTCTTATCGGAAATAATTTGTGTCTGTTTTTCACTTCTATGCAACCCAGAAGTATAAAACATGGCACATAATTACATTGTAATAACTTTTTAGTACAAGTTTTAATCAAAATGATCCAGATTGTTAAAGCTTATTCAAAAAAATATGGAATTTTTGAATTTAAGATGTGTGTACACAGGACAACGTCTGTCGGGTCCTCCAGTATATATATATATATATATTGATATAAATATTTTTTTTACATATCTGAATACGCATACAAGTTTAGAACGGTAATAAATTAAGCGTTCCAAGAAAATAAAATCAAAGCCAAAGGGCTGCTTTTCTGTCACAGTCGTTTAACGCGTGCAAAGCATGACTGATAACCAATACGTTGATGTGGTTCAGAGAAAAAATCTTGCCAAGATCAACAACTATGAATACCAAAAGTTTATAAAAGTAAAACTTAAACTGTAAATAGTTATCTTATTTCTAAATAGGAAATAATTTTACCTTTTAGAATGATAATATCTTTAATCTCAAATAAATTTAAAATTGTACATTTTGTCACTGGCGTTGCTAGCTCTGAGTGGGTCTTGTATCAAATGTCTTTCGGTGCAATTTTTTAGATATGAGAGCCTATTAGTGGGGGATTGCAGTTACTCATGTTGGGGACCCTCTAGCTTGGGGCCCCGTATCAATCATATAGCTGTTACAACGGTATTTACGCCCTGAGTTTGGTATTTCAACTCGCATTGTTGAAATGCAGTAATTTTTCTTGTTAAATATTTTAATTTGTATAAGAATACAGTATATATATATATATATATATATATATATATATACTGGTGTGCAAAAATTAAGGACGAAGTCGAAAAATTAGCATATCAGCTGAATGAAGAGGCAGAGCGGTCTGAAAGACCAATCAGGAGATTAAGTAAGGTGATGTACGGTAGCACATGCGCAGATATGCAGGTAGACGTAATGGGAGAGTGTCTGAGTAGTATAAAGCATGTTTTGTATTTCTGCATGCATGATCAGTATTTCTGGCAAAGAGATTGCACGCCGTATAGCAGTTAAAATCACACCGAGTTGCTGCCTCAGCGAGAAATGGCGAATAATCAAGCTGTTAGACAACATCTGGATGCTTTTACCCGAGGTCGAATCATTGGGAAGTTGGAGGAAGGCCGTAGTGTTACAAGTGTGGCTGCAGAGTTCGGAATTACTCACACCATCGTTTCACGACTTTGGAGACAATTTAAAACTACAGGAACAGCTATCCGGGGGTTCAGTAGTGGTCGTCCACGAGGAACCACACCCGCAGATGACCGGTACATTGTCTTACAGGCCAGAAGAAACAGGCGGCAGACAGCGGGAGAAATCGCTAGACACACGACACAGGCGAATGGACGACCGATATCGCGTTTTACCGTGGCCAGAAGACTGCACGGTGGTGGTCTGTTTGCACAACGCCCTGTACGGTGTGTACCTTTAACGCCTGCCCATCGAAGAAGGCGTTCTCTGTGGTGCCGGGAACACCGGAATTGGAGAGACAATGAATGGGGAGGAGTACTCTTTACAGATGAGAGCAGATTCAGTTTGAGTAGCGATTCTCATCGCATACTCATCTGGAGACAGCGGGGAAGCCGCAATCATCCCTCGAACATCATTGAAAGGGACAGGTATGGAGGTCGCGGTGTTCTCGTTTGGGGAGGCATCATGCTGGGTAGTCGTACAGACCTTCACATCTTCAACGCAGGTTCAGTCAACGGGACCCGTTATTGTAACGAGATTCTTTTTTCCAATGCGTCTTTTTAGAGGCGCTATGGGTCTGCAGTTCCTTTTCATGGACGACAATGCACCATGTCATCGCACAGTAGCTGCCGAACAGCTCTTAGAGAGTGAGGATATTGAACGTATGGATTGGCCGGCACGATCTCCGGATCTCAATCCCATCGAGAATGTATGGGATTTTCTAGGCAGACGCTTGTCAGCTCGTACCTTACCACCAGTAACGATTCGGGAGCTTCGATTGGCGCTGCAAGACGAATGGGCAGCGTTGCCTCAACAACTCATTGACACCCTCATTCTCATGGGCAGACGCTGTAAAACCTGCTTAGCAGTCATGGGAGATAATACTGCCTACTAAAGACCGGATGTTTCTTGCTGGACACCCATCACAGGGATCTTTCGGATTTCAGTCACACTGTGCTCCATGCTACTTTTTCAATAAAGCTTCTTTTTATCCCTCTGATTTCTCCTTTAGTAAGTGTTGCTTACATTACACATGTCCTTACGTATTGGTGATCTTACGGTATTAAATGTGTTGATTTGGAAAGCTTTTGTTCAAAGTTATATTGAAAAAACCGTCTCGTCCTTAATTTTTGCACACCAGTGTATATACATATATCACTTATTTCAAATTATATAATTTACAGTTACTTGGTTTTTGTTCTTGTTGCAAAACCTACGTATAATTGTACATTCATCAAGACAAGAAATGTTTCATTACTGATGGGAGTCTAAGAAAAGGATTTCAGCATGATTCTCTTATAATTAATTTTCTGAAGAATATATATAAGTTCTACTTTAAAACTAGAGGGTCTTTGTAGATTGTAAATATATCAAGTATGTTCTAGAAGTCCGTAATTAAAACTACAGAATAAAAAACATGAAGTCTCATTTTAAAAACTATAAATATTTTTTTTTACCAAATAAAAGAACAATGTACTAAATTGAAAATTTAACAGGAGATATTATAGTTCTCTAGTTTCTTGAATTTCCAAATTAAGGTATTTTATATTTAATTATCCTCTTCACAATATCTTCAAGTTTATGTCATATACATTTTTGTATTCAATAATTTCAATTTTACATTATCTACAGTTAATTCAATTTATGATGATTAATGAGAAAATTGTTTAATTATCATTGGGAAATTCTATAAGGTAATTATTTATAGTGTTGAAGATGATTAAGTAAGGACTGTCTTGTTTTTTTGGTGTTTTTTGACAATGTTAGATATTTGTGTACTTTCTATTATCACGACTTAAATGTAACATTTGAATTAACTGAAAACTAACTTTCTGTTCTGGAATTTTCTACCTTACTTTAAAGTTTTGAAGATGATATTCATTACAAGTTTATGGCAACATATAAGATTGATAAGTTCCTAAGTGTGTTTGAAGATGTAAAAAAACCGAAACGCATTTTTTAGGTATGTATTTATTACATACCCTTAAGACAAATATTTACACAATAAAGAAAATATACATAAATATATATGTAAACAAAAAAGACAACAAAAACACAGATATAAACAAAACAATATAAAATACAAGTGCAGACAAATTAACATAAAAGAAAAATATATACAAAACAACATAAAATACAAAACAAAAAACACACTTATTACAAAAATTACACAACAGAAAATTAAAAAATTACACAACAGAAAATTAAAAAAAAACTCATACAATAATACAATTCAACAGTAAATACTACATACAAACAAAAAAACAATTAAAATACTTTGATTTAGAAGTATACAAAAATGATAGTTAAAAAAAATTACTAATATTTTGAAAGAATTAGGTATTTTTTTACATTTATAAGTATTTGAAATTTACAATTTATTTTTTGTGTTTTAAGGAGCATTTTTATTTTATAAATCCTGCTATATGGATGTGTCTTACTAGGCTTCGGGAGACAAATTTTGCTCTTTAATTTGATGTTCCTTTTTTCACTACATATTGGAGGTTCGAATTTCAACATAAATGAATTTTGTTCTTGAATTTTGATGCACATGAATTTGGTAATTGATTTTCTATTATGTTCTGTATCTGTTATGTTAATCATGTGGTAAACTATCCGTGGTCTATATATGCTGTTAAATCTGCCAACTCCAGTAATGATAACTTTGAATGAATGGATATTATATGGATTTACTTAACTTCCTAATTCCTTGTAATTTGTAATCTATTTTGAACTTGCTGTTGACTTATTCAATATTCTTTGCAACTCTTCTTGGATCATTATCTGTATTAATATGTCTAAGCTGGTGTAATGTTTCCTTTGCTCCTTGAATTTAGAATCATCCTCCGTGTGGTGGACTATTTCCTCTGGTTCCGAGTCACCCGCTAACGTTTGATGATTTTGGATGTACTTGTTGAATTCATCGAACAGTAATAGGATAGGTGGCAAAATTAGAATGTTCCAGTAGCTAAAGAACAAGAATTGGATGGAAAAACACAGCCATACAAGCAGGATCATTTTATCCAGGGCCTCTTGGTTCATTTTTGGAAGGGAATCAATTATTTTGGAGAATTTAAAATGAATATTAAAGATAAATATGGAAAGGGAAGATAATTTAAAAATGAAACCAAATTTTAACGTTAATTGAGAATATGGTAGTTTAAAGATGAACTTTGTAATATTATCTTTGAGGGATCACACGAAAATTTAAGTAAATTGAATAATGTTCATTGAAGATGTAGCATTTTAAAGAAATAAATTGATTATTGTCGATGATTGAAGTGACGGGATTTTAAATAAGTCAAATATTGTAATTGATTGGAGAAAATTGAATTTAAAGAGAATATTGAATACTATAAAGGCGAACAAAGTGACGTAGTTTGAAAGCAGAAATCGAATTATAAGTTTAAGTGGAAAGAACAAAAAAAAACCAAGCGCATAAATCAAATGTAAATTACATTCTAAATTTTAACAGTTGTTGGAAGTGAAACAATATTTGGTTTTAAATAATGCTGAGGGTCAATAATCAGCTAAATTTGAAAGGTTTAACTGTTGAGTGATACTTACAATCCATTGTTCAATTGATAACAATATATACTTCATTGCTTTTTTTTTGTTACCGAATTCCGAATTTCATATTCTCAAAATCAGCAGCAGCAAGTCAATAAATACTAAGAAACTAATATTTCCATGATACATTTATGTACATATATACGCGCAACAACTTAAAGTCATTATTTTTAATTGTTTTCAATTTAACCTTTGAGAGTATAAACAGTCGCAAATATATGTATAAATGTATACAGGGGTGGAGGGAAATTTTATTTTAAAGAAAGCATAATTTTTGGACTGGTTGCTTCACTGGCGGCATTAGAGAAATATTCAACTTACCCTATTTAAACTTGAAAAAAAAATGAAAAAAAAATTCTTTAAATTTGGTGCTTTATATTAAACATTTCATCTCAACCGGATATATTAATAACATATTCTTCTTAATTTAACTATTTTTTTAAAATAATTAGCATATTATTTGACTAATAGACTGAAACGGATTGAATATGTGTTTGCTTCGTTTTGTTTTCGCTATGAAATTATTAAAGGTGACATTAATTTCCATCTTTAAGAAACTAATTATTGTAGATTTTTTACTTTAAGTATTTATAGGAAAAAATTCCCAAATGAATAATAATTAAATCGTACTACATTTTTACTTGATGAATGCTCCCTTGATATGACATAGGAACAATTTCCTTAAACATTTACTCAAATATAAATATAAATATACAGTGGTGATCAAAATTGTGGGCACTTTTTGAAATTGTCAAATTTTTTAAGTATGTTTGTTGATAGAAAATGTTACATTGAGCAAAACTCAAAGTCTTTTATATCATTTTAAAGATAATTTATTATCAAATTAAATACAAAAAAATTCAAATATTTGCAACGCAACAAAACGTTATGTTGCAATAACAATCGATAGATGTTAGATGCTGCTGATTGCAGTGGGGAATCAGTACTTAGTGGGATAGCCTATAATTTTGTTTACAGCTTCTCATCGAGATTTAACCGAGCTGAAAATATTTTTAAGGTTTTTCTTCATTATTACTTGATACCAAAAAAAAATTATATTGTCAATTAGTTGCCTTAGTCAGGCATGTTTCCTAGTCAAGACAACAGTGATATTTAGTCAAAAAGCAATTACATCAAATAAAAGAATTCATCGGACACGTTGAAAGAGATGTGTGATGAGAAAGTGGTGTGTTTCCCAAGAAAAAAGGCAGAACAGAGGTGGGTGGTTCGGTGACTATATCCGGAAACTAAGAATTTTGTTTAAAATGTCAGGAGACAAATTTATTATACATATATTTGCACACACACACATACACCCACAAGCACGCACGCTCATATACATACGCACATACACTGTATATGCATCCCGAAGAAATCAAACTACTAATACGAAGCTTGGTAGTTGTTAAATTCACTTCTAAATTTAGTGAAAAACGATACTAATAGGTAAGAAAACTAAATTTTCTCTTACCTTCGAAATTTCCGGGGATGAGCCTCTTTGCCGTATATCCTCTCTGCTGGCGACGTGAAAGAGAAAATGCGCAATCTTCAAAAAATGAAACTTGAAAATATTTTTTAGTTTTTTAATAATCGACACACACACACACAAAACAAAACTATATTCTAACACTACGACATATGACAATTAAATTAAAAAATTAAAGAAAATATTTATCCCATAAAATGGGCCGCAAAGAGAGTTCTATCAGTCTGTACTCGGCAAATCCTTTCGTTCGATTGGCTCGTTGCCAAAGAGAAAAAAGTTCTTTTCAATGAATTTCTGGGCGTGGGCGTGGACAGATTGATCGGAATATGACATCCTCCCATCTTTGAGTTGTTAAGGTTGACAACTCAAAAGTTTCTAAAGTTCAAGTCTCTTAGGAGGTCTTAGAGTTCGTCCTCGTCGAGAAGTAGAAATTTCTTGGTTCTTTTGATCCTTTTGAATTCGTTCACGAAAGTCACTTGCCTCAGGAAGATTGACTTCTAGAGGGTAAAGTTTCTGGATTAGTCTGATGAAGTTGCCAGAAGGTGTTTTTACCTCTACTACGCGAATTCTACCATCTTTTCCTGGAAAAGATTTTATTATCTTTGCCATTGGCCAATTGATTCTTTTAACATCATTATCTCCGATTAGCACGATATCTCCATCTTTAACCGATGCTTCTTTGCGGACCTTTGAATAGTCTTTTAGCAAACCCAAATATTCATTTCGGAATCTGTTTCTTAAGTCTTTGCGTATCTTCACTCGGTAAATAAATCTTCTTTCTAATTTCTTGGAATCTATCATATCAAAATCAGGAACTCCAATTTCGCGAATTTCTTGAAGGAACATGGCTGGAGTTAGGGCAATTAAATCTCTTTAGGATCTTCTGAAAGGTAAGTAATGGGTCTGGAATTAATTATGCTTTCTGCGTCACATAATAAGGTGTTTAGTTCTTCTTCATTTAAGCTTGCTTTTCCAAGAACTTTTCTAAGTACGTTCTTCAACATTCCCACTAGTCGTTCCCAAAATCCTCCCCACCAAGGGGCTGATGGAGGGCTGAATTTCCACTGAATTTTTATCTTAAGAGCGAAATCTTGAATCTTATCCCAATCAATAGAATTTAGAGCGTTGAATGTGCCGACAAAATTTTTTCCATTATCGGAATAAATCGTAGTAGGGCGACCTCTTCTCGCGATAAACCGGCGGAAAGCTAAGATGAAACTATCGGTCGACAAAGAAGTGATTAACTCCAGGTGGACTGCTCTATAGATCGCACATGTAAATAGAACAATCCAACATTTCTTGTTTTCCTTTAAAAAAAGTGGACCACATAGGTCAACTCCGCAAACTTCAAAAATAGCCGCGTCTCTCACTCGATCTTCTGGAAGAGGAATACTGACTGTTTCAAAAGGGCGAGCCGAAAACCTCTTGCAAGTTATGCAACTTCTTACTACCTGACGAATCGTTTTTCTACTCTTGATTATCCAATAACTTTCTCTGAGGTTTGACATTAACGTCTGAGTACCAGCATGCTCAAGTTCTATGTGTTTTTCCATAATCAGTTTTTTAACTAACTGATGTGTATTCGGTAGTAATATCGGATATCTGAAGGTTTCTAGGTCTTTCCTACAGGAAACTCTGGTTTCAACTCTAATCAATCCATCGTCTCCTTTCATTGTGTTCAATTTAATCTGTTTTTCTTCAGCTAAAGTCTCTAGTTGAATTTCTTTCAAAATAACTTTTTCTGCTTCATAGAGTTCAGCAACTTCTAATTTTCCTTTTTTGGGATCGATCCGATTTTTCTTCAAGTTGTTACAAAATCGTAACACGTATGCCATGATTCGAACAATTTTTCCAAAAGATGATACGTCATTGAAGAATTTAAATTTGTTTGTCTCCGAATTGGTGGCGGAAGTGACTGTCTTTCTTTTTTCAGCGTTAACGATTTCAAAGTCAGGATAAATTTCTTTGATCAGGCAGTCTTTTGGAGGACCTCTGAGCCAATCAGGGCCTTCCCACCATTTTGATTTTGCCAAAACATCCACGCTGCATCCTCGAGAGGGAAGGTCTGCTGGATTTTTCGATCCCGGAACGTAGTACCAATCATCCGGATTTGAGAGGTTCCGTATTTCCTTGACTCTGTTTGATACAAAAACAGCCCAGTTCTCCGATTTCTTTATCCAATAGAGAACGTTAGTTGAATCTGACCAATAAAAAACTGGTAAAGATGGAAGTTTTAGATCTTCTTTCACAGTACGGGCAAGCCTTGCCCCAATTGTGCAAGCAAGGAGTTCGAGTCTGGGTATTGAAATGGATTTCAGTGGAGCTACTCTAGATCGGGCTTGTACAAGTTGACATGAGGCTGAATTTTCATTTTCGCTTCTAAGAAATATACAAGTAGCATAAGCTGCTTTACTGGCGTCGCAGAACACGTGCAGACTTAAATTTTGCGAAGTCTCAGGATCTTCTATCATGCACCTTGGAACAGCAATAGCTTTCAAGCGATCGAGCTGATCTTTTCATTTTTGGAATTTTTGCCAAATAGATGCCGGTAGTTCGCTATCCCACTTGACTCTGAGTGTCCAACACTCTTGTAGCATTATTTTCGGTATTAAAGTTACCGGACAAGTAAAACCAATAGGGTCAAATATCTTATGTACCAGCGATAATATTTTTCTTTTTGTTAGGATTTCATTTTTAGATTCGTGAACTTTTATGTCTACAGAGAGTAAATCTTGATCTAAGTCCCATTTTAGCCCTAAGACAGGGACGCTGCGTCTTTCTGTAGGAACGGTGTTTTCTGTTTGTGGGTCAAGATTATTATGCTCCCATCCTCTTAGTTCGAATTTACCTTCTTCCAAAATTTCTTGAGATTCAACGATCAGTTTATCCAGCTTTTCTTTACTGTTGACACTACATACTAAATTATCCACATAAAATGACTCTAAGAGGGTGTGCGCAGTTTCTTTGTAGTGGTCAGGGGCATTCTTTAAGTGAAATTCTATTGTGGCTCCTAAAAGGAATGGGCTTGAAGATATCCCAAATACTACTCTATTGTGTTGGTAAACAGTTATATTATCGTTTTTTCCCTTTTCCCGCCAAAAAAATCTCAGAAAAGGTCTATCTCGTTCTTGTAATCCAATTTGCAAAAATGCCTTTTTTATATCGGCAATCACCCCAAATTTGCCGAATCGAAACCTATTTATCAAAGAAGGTATGAGTTCGATAACATTTGGACCTTTTTCCAAACAGTCATTGATCGATGGGGAATTTTTCTCTTTTGCCGACCCGTCGAAAACAGGGCGAACTTTAGTAGTTGAATTTTCTTTGAATACCGGCCTGTGCGGCAAATAGTGTTCTTCGTCTATTTCTTGATGAGATTCAACCTTTTCAATTATATCTTCATTCTCCCACTCATTAAACACTTCCTCGTAATCGCTTAATTTTCCAACCTTTTCTGATGATTTGACGCAATTCGCGAGTCTTTTTCAGCTATCTTTCTGCAACTAGTAAGAGGGGGTGATCTTTTTATCCACGGCAAATTTACCATGTATCGGCCTTCATGATCCCTTTTAACATTTTCAAGAAAATGCAATTTAGCGGCTTCTTCTAATTCCCTTTTGGACTGATTTTCCCCTAAATCTTTAATACCTATTGTGTCCAATCGCCATAATTCTGATATATCCAAATCGCTAACATGGAGAGAAAGCAATGTTTCACACCTACGAGAATTTTCCCCAGATTCTCCCATCAGCGTCCAGCCTAAACGTGTATGTATGGCGACTAGATTCTCAGTTATTTGTTTGATTTCACCCGTGAGTAATCTTCCTGCAAAGTCAGCCCCAATTAACATATGTATTTCATTCGGATCATTTTCGTACAAGCACATATTTTCATTAAAACAAATATCACTTGCCAAAATACCAGAGTTTTTAATTTTATTGATAATCTTAGGGTTACTGATTTTTGGAATAGATACACAAATTTTTTCTTGATCCATAACATCTAAATCAAAAAGAGAAACTCTTATCTATATTATTCACATTTACGCGGTATTTTTTGTGATCTTCCCTTTTTTTCAATGCCGCCAAATAATCCATGAATAATTGTATTTTCCCCTGTACACTCTAAATTCAAGGTAACAGCCAAGAATTTACTTAGGTAAGATTTTACAGACCCACTATCTATTAGCACTCTAACGTAATAATCTGATTTATTTACATTAATACACACAACCAGAGTTTGCAAAAACACTTGTTTCATACATGATTTATTTACAAGTAAGCTACTACTAATTTCATCATTAAGCATATTACTGTCTGAAGATTTATGATCAGCAGTTTTTATTTCAGTAGCATAACATAAAATATCACAATGAAATTTCTTACAATTTTTACAAGTTATTCGCTCTGGACAATTTCGAGAGAGATGTGAACTTTTTTTGATGCATTTAAAGCAAAAACCATGTTTCATTAAAATTTCTTTTCTTTTTTGCAATGGTAACGAAAAAACAAATTGACACTTGGAAGAGTCATGCATACTATTATCGCGCTTATACTCCTCACAAAAAATGCATGATAAAGTTTTGTCTTTCTTTTCAACTGTCAATAATTCAGCAACAGTGAATACATTTTTTTTCTTTTTTATTGCTTGATACCGGATATCTGAGTCGCCGCGGCGGCGGCTGCTCTCGGAGAGAACATTTGTTAGTCTTTGAGGCCGAGTGTATTTCAGAGTGAGTCATGATTTGTGAGCGTTCTGTCGCATTTAATCTTTCAATTAAAAACTGTAACAACTGATCTAAATCATATTCAGAATCACCAGTCAATTTGTTGAATTCAAAAATTAAATTGGGGGTAGTAATTTTATCAGCATAGGCGTTAGAATATTACCGTAAGTTTCAGAATTAATTCCCAGAGATTTTAAACTTCTGATTTCGCTTTGTACTTGATCAAAAAAAATTCTGAATAACACAGGATCTCTTGCATTCTTTAAAGGGGGGATTCGAAATAAATTGTTCATATGGGTATTAATTAAAATATTCTTTTTTCCAAAACGGGATATCAATATTTCTATGGCAGCATCATAATTTTCGGGTGTTATAGACAAACCATCTATTGAATTAAGGGCAGATCCTTTCAAATATGTTCTCAAATAATTAAACTTAGTAATTTTGTCTAGGGATTCATTTTTATGTATCGCGGTTTCGAATGTATTCCAAAAGGTGAGCCATTGAGAATTATCTCCATAAAAATGATTAATTGTCAGCTTCGGTAATTTAACATTAGCTTTTTCTGGAACGAAATTCTGAGTTAACACTTCAGGTGTTACTTTCGATGTTGTGGAAATTTCCGTTGAATTGTTTTTTGATAGCTCCCGTATTTTCTTTCCTGCTCGAAATGTCCATGTTATTATTTTGTCTTGGTATTCTGTAGCGCTTTTTAGTTCATTATCTAGCTCCGTAATATCGACGGCATTTTCTATTTGAGTGTTTATAGCGTTTAGATCCTCAGAATAAATTTTAATGTGTTCTAAAAGTTCTTCCAAAGCATCTACAGAAACTTCAGGTTTATTGATTTCGGTTTCTATATTTTTCACAGTTTTTGTGATGGTCGTTCTTACACTTGCGCGTTTCTTTTTTAATTTATTCATAGCGTCGTCAGCCATTGTGTGTGTGTGTATTTCTCTTTTTCTTTTATGAAAATCACAATATTAGGAAAATAACATATCACATAGCAAATAGTTCAAAAATCAAAGAGCTCAAAAATCCCGGCAGGGATGCCAGTTGTTAAATTCACTTCTAAATTTAGTGAAAAACGATACTAATAGGTAAGAAAACTAAATTTTCTCTTACCTTCGAAATTTCCGGGGATGAGCCTCTTTGCCGTATATCCTCTCTGCTGGCGACGTGAAAGAGAAAATGCGCAATCTTCAAAAAATGAAACTTGAAAATATTTTTTAGTTTTTTAATAATCGACACACACACACACAAAACAAAACTATATTCTAACACTACGACATATGACAATTAAATTAAAAAATTAAAGAAAATATTTATCCCATAAAATGGGCCGCAAAGAGAGTTCTATCAGTCTGTACTCGGCAAATCCTTTCGTTCGACTGTTCAGTTCAATGAATGTTCAGTTCAATGAATGACTGTTCAGTTCAAAGTTCTTTTCAATGAATTTCTGGGCGTGGGCGTGGACAGATTGATCGGAATATGACAGTAGTGATGGAAGGCCGCCGGCCCCTGAGATACAGTTTTAATTTTTGCATTTGCCCTGTTTACAGGAAATAGGGATTACACAGGAATGTGGGTGCGTCTAGGTTCAACGGACCTTATGGCCGGCAAGGTTATGTTCTTGCGCTCCAATCAGGGTGATAGATTGGACGGTAATGAATCCGTAGCGGATTCTTTTCGAAGTGATCTGGTCGGCTTTAAAAGCTGGTCCGGAAGAATTCTCGGGGCTTTTCTTCCCTCTTACGTCTGCCAGAAAAAACCTCCAGTCGGGAAGCGAACTTGCTACCCGGGGTCACCGCTCCGTCACTCCTATTCTCATCAGATAAGTACCACCCTTGTAAAATTTAACGTTTCTTTTACCAATATGTTAATCAATAAATATAATTGTTACCACTATACGATCGGACTGTTAATTTAGTGTAATGTTAATTTGTCTATTGAAACTTAACTAATTTTAACTTAAGTCATGATGCGATGTTAAATTAAGAATCTGGGTGTAGAACAGATAAATTAAATGATCGCTCTATGGGCATCGCATTAGTAGGAATGTAGTCTTTCAACCCCCCCGTAAGACAAGGTTAAGTGTACCAAGGGTACACTTAATGTACATATCTTATATGTACAGCTGGTAGAGTTTTAAAGCATGATTAATCATGTCATATGGTATTTCAAAAAAATTGTTGACTTGCATGGATGGTATTGAGACTAGGAAAGCATCAGAGACATAACCCGTGACAGTACGAACAATTCTCGGACTTTGAGAGAGTGTGTATAGTACGCTTTATAGAAGCATGTTAGTCTAACCAAAGCCATCTAAAAGGAAGTAAGCACTGACACTGACCTGACCTGAAAGTAGTCACATGATCGAAGGAGAGAAACAATTGCATTCACATTTCATCTTATATTCGGACATAGTTGATAGCTTATCTCACGTGTATTTATATTCATTGTTCAGAATCAATTGACTGGATTTTCTGCAAAAAGGATTACTCAGGATTTCTTTATTAAACATAAAGAAAAATGTATGGTATTTTTATTATTGTATAACTTTATTTTTGTCACTTAATTTTATTTCTTTTGAGTCTTAAGGACACGATATAATAAAGTGATGCATATATGCCAACATCCTTAATTATTTGTAATTTAAGATATTTTGTTGTTAAGAACAGTTGACTCATTTCGCCGTTCAGAGATGGCGCCACGAACGGAACTTTTCTTCAAACTAGAAGTTTTGTGATTGGCGGGAAAATGGGATTCGATTCGTATTCTTTGTGATGGAAGCATCGTTTTTTTGTGATTGTGTTGTGCAATGTTTCCCTACATGTAATGGTGTGCGTGTGTGGTTTTTTTTGTTAAATATAGACTGGAAAAGTTATTTACCTGTTTCTCAATGACTCATATTTTCCTCAAGCTTCTATAAAAAGCGTACTTAGGTGTCCCAGCATGAAAGAAAGATCGCGGTAAGTCGAAAACAATGGCATCCAATTAAAATGATTGATTCTAATTCTATTCCTAGATTCTAATTATAAATCGATTCTTATTCTTGTTTATAACATTTGTTTTATAAGAGAAAGTGCTTAAATGTGAAATTAGTGTTTTGTTTATTCTGTCACACACACACACACATAAATCTTAATTAACTTAAAAATATTGTTAAAGCCAGTAATAGTCTTACTTATATTATGCACTAAATTGTTTTTAAATTTTAATATTTTAGTATTGTAATATCTTTCAGAATGCGATGGCGAATAGTTTTATTTTTCAAGTATAATGGTTTAATTTTAACTTTTTTAATTTAAAGTATAATGGTTTAATTTTAACTTTTTAATTTTTAAAATTTTTT
The DNA here is from genome assembly GCA_019973935.1 of Trichonephila clavipes. Lineage (NCBI taxonomy): Eukaryota > Metazoa > Arthropoda > Arachnida > Araneae > Nephilidae > Trichonephila > Trichonephila clavipes. Next base: position 154,349 of record BMAU01000172.1, read on the forward strand.
TGAAATTTGGAAAATTTCCAATTAATTTACCAAGTTGCAATAGGGGGAAGGTTTTCGCCATCAAACTAGTTTAACCCCACTTATCGGTCCTAAGTCCGAGATTGCACTTGGATATTTTATAAATTTTTATTTTATTTTATAGTTGTTTAATTTTGTTTGAAAACGATGGAATATTATCTTTTATATTCGCCATTGATATTTTGAAGTGTTTTGGTATTACAAGATTCATATATTTGAATTTTTCAATTGATAATTGTGATTGTTTTTATATTTATTTAAATATATATATATATATATATATATATATATATATATATATTTATATTTATATATAATACAGATCTCTCTATTGTTATATTTAATAATAATCGTGAATTAAATATACCTTCTATTAGAAAAATTCGTAATAATCCTCCTAGGTACACGAATTTTAGCGAATTATTAAATATTCTTAATACAGTAAATGTCTTTGAAAGAATCTGCTCTATAAATTCTATTCCTCATCATGATATGACTATTCAATCGTGGAAAAAGTATATTGAAAATTGTAATGCTGAAAATTTTGAGGCAGCAAATTTTATTTTAGAGCAAATGAAATTATTAAAATTGAATAAACATGGCCGTAAGTATAGCAGCAATTTAATGGTTTTTCTTTCTACATGTACTTTAAATATAACGCATGTTATCTATATATATAACGGAGAAAAGTGACTAACTCACTGACTCACTAACTAATCACGATATCTCCGGAACTATTAAACCTACAGATTTGAAATTTGGTAGGCAGATTCTCATCATGGCTAAGAACGGCGGATTTTGCCAAGATAGAACCCCAAAGGGCGTCACGGGGGTTTAAAGGGCGTTATGTATAATTATTTCCATTTTTAAATTATTAGACGTACAATCTTGAAATTTGGTAAGCGGATTTCTTTCGTAGAGTAGAGATCCGCTACAAAATGGGCTTTTGAAAATCGACCCCTAAGTGGCGTTGTGGAGTATTAAGAGGCATTATAGGTAATTATCCTCTTTCTTAAACTATTAGATGTAAAATCGTGGAATTATATAAACTGATTCCATTTATTACGTAGAGATCCGCTATAAGATGGGGTTTGTGAAAATCGCTTCCTAAGTGGTGCTACGGGGGCTTAATGGGCATTTTAGATAATTATTTCTATTTTTAAATTATTAGACGTACAGTCTTGAAATTTGGTCAGCGGATTCCTTTCATGGTGTAGAGATCCTCTACAAAATAGATTTGGGAAAGTTGAATCCCCAAGGGTCACTGAGGGGGATTGAGGGGCGTAATAGATAAATATTTCCGCTTTTCAACAATTAGACCCACGTGCTTGAAAATGAGAAGGTTTGTTCCGTTCATAGAATATAGTTCCTCTTACAAAGAGTTTTGCGAAAACGGACTCCCAAAGGAGTGGGGTTGCAAGGGATTAAGGAGTGTTAGAGAAAAATTCCTATTTTTGATTTTAACCCATTTACTTGATATTTGTTGAGCACGTTTCTTTAGTGGAATAGAGTTCCACTAAGATTGGATTTTACGGAAATGTACAACAGGGGGAAGTGGGGGCAGTTATTGGAGCGCATTGATAGAAAAAATTCCCGCTTTCGAGCTACTTGGACTATAATAATGAAATTTGGTTTGCATGTTTATTTTGATGAATTGGAATTCGCTAAGAAAGCTCTCAACGGGGTATTGATGATAAAAATTCCGTTTTTGCTCTGTTAAATTTAGACTTGAAATTTAGCACGCATGTTTATTTTATGGAGTAGAGATCCACTGAAAGTTGCTTTGGCATTAATCCACTTGATTATTGGGTTAAGTGAGTTCAAAAAATCTTTCTACTTCTATTTTAGATATAAATAAAAATTTGATATTGTAATTTATGTCCTTTTTATATCAAGAGGCAAGTTTTACAGCTACAAATATATTTTTCAATACAATCGAATTCTTAATGCTAGATATCGATAATTTATATATATGTCAACAGTATATAGTTTTACAACATCGTAAAACACCCAGTGAAGCGGATGGATAACGGCTAGTTGCTATATACAAGAGAAGGGGAATATAATTCCTCGAAGTGTGAGACAATTACAGAAAGTTACGTCTGGATTAAATGTTACTCCTGGTTTGTCAACTCTGGCTAATGAAAATTATAAACTGAAAGACCATGAGAAACAAATAATATTACAAAGTGATGGAATTTTCATCAAATCAGCGATTACATATAAATGTAATAAAATCATTGGATTTACTGAGAAAGCAGCTACTACGATCCAATTTTTTCTATACTCTTCTTTATTGAGTAAAAATAAAGAAATAGTATCATTGAACCCTGTAAAAAACATGAATGCTAAAGAATCCATTCTATTACTTTAGAAATTTTGTCACTAATGGAAAAGGTAGGTTTTTTTCAGTTATTTGCATTGTAAGTGATAATGACAGAGTAAATAGAAAGAGTTTTTCTAAATTGTGTAATGGTACCATGAAGAATGTTATTCAGAATCCAGCTAATAATGCAAAAAAATTACATCTTGTTTTTGATTCAGTACATCTTATCAAATCTATACGAAATAATTAGTTTAATCAGAAAGATGCTGATTCTTCTTTAATGTATCCTGATCTTTCAGTGAAGGGCGTCTGTGTTGTTAAATTGATCTGTAAAGTAGAACTAAACATTAACGGATAAGTAATATACAATTGTTCCAGATTAAAAAAAAGACACAATGATATTTTAATTTGAGTTGCATAAAAATACAAGCTTTTGGTATTAACAGTTTTAATATGTTAGTAATAACTCTAATAAATATCAATGTTTGTACTAGAGGCAATGCATTATTTATATTTAAGTTTTCATAATGTTGAACTGAATACGTCGCAGTATAAGCCCGCAGCATAATATTTTAGAGGATATGATGACATAAATAAGCTAATTAAATACGTATTTATTTTTTCAGCTGGACACATGTTGTTTCCCATCCATTCAGAATTAGAATTTTCTCCTCAAGTTTGGCAACGCTTTTATGCCAGCGAAGCCAGGTCTTAAGCACTAATCTGGCTAAGGCTCAGCGAATCAAGAAAACCCACCCAGTAATATTACACTCCTTCTTCTATTTTCTTACCTGTGCTTACCTAATCTCCGAGGATTAGTGTCCTATGTTTCCCATAAATCACGAAAGGGTAGACCGTACTCTGCAAAGCAAGGATTGGATGAATCTTTTCGAAAAATCTAATGTGCTTCATCTAGAAGAATAACAGTGCTATTCAGGGAAAGGGAATAAGTCTCTTTTTGTTGTCTGGGTTAACTTTGTGGTGGATTAAATCAATGCAAAATGAGGAAAATAATATATTTTGTTTGTGTAGAAATATTTTAATGAAACAAATGAATTATTTCTGCCATCTTCAAATTTTAATAATATAGGATAATTACTGACTATATGCGAGACTACATATCTAACTTTTAGTCAACAGAAAAAATTAAGAGCCTTTTAATATTATACCAATTCTGGTTAAGATTAATAATTTCTATTTTCTCTCTTTATATATGATAATGACATGCAATTTTAAGCAATGCGTTATTTAATTTTCAATTTTTTTTTTACCTGAGTGTTGACGTTGTCTGTGATGCGACACGATATGATTTCAGATCAAGGTCCATGATATTCATCGTGTCAAGGTTCTAGTCTTACGTGCCCAAACATATAAGACATTAAATATATTTACATGACAATTTAATAGTTTACAAACGCGATTTGAGTTAACTCTTAGAAAAATTAAAGTAAACTGTTCATCGCAAGGAAAAATAATGCACACAATGAAAAATTGTAAATCTGAATTAACGTCACTTTGGAGAAATGCGAGATTTAATGACGTCTCAAAACTAAGTTATTTTCAAGTGACGAAAGTTACATTTGAGAAGGTATTTTTATACTATCCTAACCTCTATAAAGTATAACTTGAAATATCGATTTATTTATAATTATGAGAAATTCTTACTTTTTATTTGAATCGAGTTGTCTCTTACACCAGTGTTCCCCAACATTTTTATTGCCGCAGACCGGTCAACATTGGATAATTTTATCTAGACCCGCTGAGGGGAAGAACGTTGATTGTTTATATTTTAGATGATTTTGTTTCAATAATTTTATTTTAATTGTATTTAAACGCGCTTCAGAATAAAATTTATCTACACCAAGAATTAATATAAAGTGATTTAACAAGGGGAAATAATATAATGTTTCTTGTGCAGACCAGTAATATTTGATCCACGGACCGGTACCGGACCACTGTCTTACACAACACACTAAATTCAATTCGTTTTCGTACTTACACTTCGCAGTCCTTTTCTAAGGCTGTAAAACTGAGGAATATTTTTATATATTCATCTGTATTAATGAAATTTTAATATGAATATCTATTTAGATTGTGCGCATAAAATATCTTCTCTCGGCAAAAATTCGACCACTATATAACAGTGCTTAATGAATTCGAGTAAATTATAGTAAACTAATTCTATTGAGGTACAAATTCTATGGGTAGGAGGATATACCAGTGGTGGCGAACCATTAGCACGCGTGTCTTTTTTAGCACTTGACACAATATTTTGCGCTGATCAGTGACAAAATGGTTTGCATTTTCCTTAAAAATAACAAAGTTTACTATGATGTACCATGGACAAACGTGAGTGATCGGTCACGGTGCTGCGCGGAAAACACCATTTATTACTGTCTTGTCTTAGTTACGTCATGGGCTACAATTGCTTATGATTCAAAGTTTGACTACGCATAGCGTAGTCAATTTTATTGACACAACTGTATTTTAAAGTTTATTTATTTTATATTTACGGTTTTTAAGTGTTATTTAACTTGGCTAGTTCAGTAAAAGAATAAAAAGGGCAAGTAACAAATAATGTCAAATTTTGTGAATCTAGAATTATGGCATTATTAGTAAAGACGACGTGGGATTTGTGTTATGGTAAAAGGCATTTGTAACAAACTGCAAATTCTCTCGTCAAAAATGTGAACCAGAGCAAAAATAATTGTTTAAATACTAATTGCAGCTGACTCCAATTGAGAATGCATTCCACTAAAAGTAACATCTTACAATCCTAATAAAAGGTGTTTTTTTAGAGATATAGAACTTTAAATTGCAATAAAACAACAATGTATTATTCGATTGACATGGATTTTTTTTATTCGAAATATAATATTGTGGCATTACATTTTAAATATGATTTCTGGCATAGAACTGCCACGGCTGGTTCGGATGTAGTCCAATCTGGACGTCCAATTTTCGATGACTTTTTCCAACATTTGTGGCCGTATATCGGCAATAACACGGCGAATGTTGTCTTCCAAATGGTCGAGCGTTTGTGGCTTATCCACATAGACCAATGACTTTACATAGCCCCACAGAAAATAGTCTAGCGGTGTTAAATCACAAGATCTTAGAGGCCAATTCACATGTCCAAAACGTGAAATTGGGCGGTCACCAAACGTGTCTTTCAATAAATCAATTGTGGCACGAGCTGTGTGACATGTTGCGCCGTCTTGTTGGAACCACAGCTCCTGGACATCATGATTGTTCAATTCAGGAATGAAAAAAGTTAGTAATCATGGTTCTATACCGATAACCATTGACTGTAACGTTGTGGCCTTCATTGCTTTTGAAGAAGTAAGAACCAATGATTCCACCAGCCCATAAAGTGCACCAAACAGTCAGTTTTTCTGGATGTAACGGTTATTCGGCATACACTTGTGGATTAGCTTCACTCCAAATGCGGCAGTTTTGTTTGTTGACGTAGCCATTCAACCAGAAGTGCGCTTCATCGCTAAGCAAAATTCGCTTATGAACATCGGGAACAACGGCAATCTCGTTTTGGGCCCATTCGACGAATCTACGCCTTGCTTGATGATCGTTTTGATGAATTGCCAAATCAAACTGAGAATAAATCACTTGTCAGCTGTTAAATCGGTCGCCATCATGGAAAGTAATGCCAACTTAAACTTCTATACCTGGAGAAAAAAAACTCTTTATAAGATATTTGTCATCGACAATCTGCAACAACGGATCTCATTGATTTTACTTCATTTTGAATGCACGCATAACGAAAACATTTCATACACGCTCAACGATAACATTTACAACTCTACAATGCAAAAGTTTCTTTTTTTAGTAAAGAGTTTCGGAGGTGATAGTATTTAGAGTTGTTACTTTCCCAATAATCGCACGTCAAAATTATTGACGGTACGATTAAACCTAATTGAACACTTCATTAGGAAGAAATGGTACGTTGATCCATTTAGGTTCGCCACCCTGGTCTATGAGGAAATGTATAAATATCAGAACCTGCGTATGATTCTTTACAGCTTATTTTCGAATGAAAAAGTATTCTTCATGAATGCATGCTTGAAAATTCACATATATTTCAATGGATAGACTGAAAATGCGAGTATGAAAGAGAATTAAAAAAAGATTAAAACCTTTAGGTTCCTATTTTTTTAGTAGCCTTTTATTTTTTTTTCTTTCTTTTTTTTAAAGAATAAATTGAATGCTTGGATGTAACTAATATTTGTTGAACATTTTTATTCTGAAAGATGAAGTAAAGAATGAAAAATATTAATGGTTTCGTAGGAAATTTTTTTTACGCTGCCGTACCTCAATAGAAAATTTTCCGGAAAAAAAAGTATAAGCCTCTTCACTTCACATTTGATCCACAGTTGATATATTTCAGGTTCTTCAGTAAAATGGATAAAAGGACCTTTCTCACTGTCTACCATTTTTTCTATTCTCCGGTATTCCAACTCAATTATTGCCTGGCAGGAGAACCCTACGACTGAGGTGGACACTTTCCTCTATCCCTCTGATATCGAATTTGTCCCACTCTTGACAATAAAAGTACCTTTAAAGTTTGACATGTCTGAATTGTACTTTCACTCTTTTGCTGTGTGTAAAGTTTTCATTTCTTCTATTCTTTTAAAGATATAGAATACGTCTATGTATATATGAAACGAAATGTATGTTTATAATGAAATTTTGCTGAATAAGTTGCGTGAGTAATAAAAAAAATTGAAAGCTTTGTGTTTTCTATCAATAATTTATGTATATTAAGTGACGTATATTTTTTTCTGCATATCGTATGATGGTTCCTAATTTGATATTTGAAAGCCACACGCGATGTTGTTTTTTATAATCGGCAAGAAGGAAAATAACAATACAATATGGTTACTCTGATATATTTTAATCGTGTGTTTATGCAGTAGACATGGGGATAACATATATTATAGTTAATTTTAATTAGCCTTTTTCCGCTGTAACCCTGTTAATATCAAACGTTTTTAATAGGATTTCTTTAAAAAATTAAATATTTCATTTTACAATTTACTACTTCAGCATTTTGTTAAATTTTGTGCTATTTTCGAATATGGATATTTCTACTGTCATTGGTGAGTACTAGGATATTTTTTAAAGAATGTGAAGGTTGTTAATAATTGCTGCAAATTGCGCATTTCCACTTTATTTTACTTTTAAATAATTCATTTCGAAAAAGGGCATGAGGTGTATTTGGCACTATACAAGACTTATATCCACTAGTTGCTACTTGGTACGTAAAGGGCTAATGCCGGTTTTAAAATTTAATCGATCGAATGAGCCGAAAACATCTACAACGCAGCAAGACAACCCAAGGAACTGACTAAAATGATGCTCTAAAGCCGAGGTGGGCATTACGTCAATCGTGATAGACCGGTATACTACCAAGACAATTTGGGTCGTCCACCTGAAGATTAGCAGTTAGTATTTATGTACGAAAATATTCAAGATTGGCAGACAGTACGCAGGTTAAGTGTTCTATTTATGAGAACTAACTTCTTTTGAAAATGCTTTATTGTTTAATTTATTTTGAATTGCTTGATAATAAATGCATCATTCGATATTATTATTATTGGAAACTAAACGAAACTGTTAAGTGGTTAGACCATACAAGGAAGTAAAATTTCCTTAGCTCCATCTATATGTATGTATATATGTGTTTATATATGCATAAATGTATAATATTTACATGTATATTCACATATACAAATATTAATTTTCTACAAATATTTAATTTTATTATGGATTTAATTAAAATATTAATTTATCAATAAATTAATATTGTTAAATAGATTTTTAAAAATTTTAATCATTATTTCCACTATCAGATACATCGGTAATTATTGTGGTTGATTGTGAGACCGAGACAAGAGGCTTATGGTATGAGAAATAAGACATTCATGTTCTCGAATGAAAATTAGAAACATATTTAGAGAAAACTGCATCAAATGTGATTTCATGTCTTGTGTTAGGCTCATTTCGGTTATTATTCATTTTATTCAATTTTTTTGTTCTAGTTTGTCTTGTAGAAAGTTCACCAAGAGTTGTTTATCTTCAAACGCGAAATTAACATTGAAATCTCCTGCTTAACTTAGTGGTAACGTATGATAATTTTCTAAAAAGTTTTCAGAGCATTACTCGAAAGTAAAAATCACGAGTCTTTTATAAGAAAACTTTATAATATTTTTAAGTGGGTTACTGGGCGAAATGTAAACACCTATCATTATGATGTTTGTTCTATCGTCCAAAACACAGTGAGCAGCACATTTATCAGCAATTGATGACTGACCAATATTGATTTCATGAATATATCGTTTTAAAATGTCAATTTTCGAAGTTGCACAATTTCCGTACGTAATTTCTTCATAGTTGATGGTCCTGGAGCACCGCTTTCATATTATGAGTCTGTGTCACTTCCTGCGATAATTTGTTACTATTCACCCGAAATTTATCAACATATGAACTTCAAAATGAATTTACAATTTAAGTCACTTCCAACCTAGAATATTTAATATATTGAACAAAATTTTATTTTTTAAAACTGTTCAAGAACGAAATTAACCCTCTAATCGGATAGCACGGAAAATTCCGTCAGTGTAAAGATGCTTCGAAAATGGACTGCTCGGATTTTTCTGCCTTCAAGTAACGTTTTAAGAAGCGGATTAGCCGCACTTTTCTGAAATCCATTCCCCCTTTTAAGGTTTAACATCTTGAAAGATAATGAGGGACGGAGGAAGCAACACAGCAGGAGTTTTAGGCTTGCAGGGAACCCCGTGTTTTGACCCTGGGGGAATAGTAAAAAATCGGGGAGAAATTTCTTTAGAACCCCAGAAGTGTTTGTTTGCTAGCTTGTATTTTAAAAGTTTCCAAAAGTCCCAACGCATAAGTAAAATATGTTACAATTCCCTTTTGGTTTCATATTAATTTCAAACTGTAACAAGTTGGGGCGTGTCAGTGCAATCTGCTATTTTATATAGTTAGACAAATTATCTTTTTTTTAGTATATTCTTTCGCTTCATTTTTCTTATTTTAATCAAAGCTTTCAGTTTTTGAAACATGATTATTTTCTTATAAGATACCGAAAAAATTAATAAAACACCAAACTCTTTAAAATTTGAAACCTTTTCAATTTTCCAACCACTAAAAATGAATAAATTTAAACTTCATCAAATCATTTGAAACATTTTCTTACACTTTGATAAAAATAATAACGAAAAAAAAATCTAATTAAGATTTATCAGTTTTTTTTAGATTTCAAAGCCTAAGTGTTCAGGGAAGTTTAAATACAGTGCCTGGTTATATATTGTTAAAATACACCGAATTATATTTGAATTTTAAGTGCTTGAACTTCAGTTTACATCAAAGACAACATGAATGAAGATTTTCACACATTTTTTTATAACTTGAATGTTTGAATAAATGGTAATCAAAAATATACGGAAACATTTACAGTAGACATTTATGCATATAAATAAACATAAAAATCAATTTTAATTTCGAGGTATTCAAAAACATTCAAATTATTCTTCAAAAATATCTATTTATGCAAAATACCTCAACATTTATCTTTTTTCAAAGGCTAACTGAATAAGTAATTAAAATCTGGATATTTTTTTGAAATCTCGACAGTATAAGGCTAGCAATTTTATGTTAGAGATTCCATTTGAATTTTCGAAAAAAAAATGCATCGCGCTGTTAAAAAGTATTTACCATAAGTTTTAGCAATTGTTTGAGTATAATAAAAATTTCAAATTTTATTATATAGCTTCTTTGATATCTTTTAATATATTTCGAAGATTTCATACAATTCAGTTGAAAACCGCATGCTAAGAGCAAAAAATATACTAAAAAAATTGATGAATATGCAATTACAATAAATTCTTACACAGAAGCAAAACTGAGAAACTAAAGCGTAGGAATAAAAAATTTGAGTATATCTGAAGTAGTTTTCGAAATATTTATTTTAAAGTTTAGAAAATTAGTGTGCGTTATGTTATTCTTAATATTAATTAAATGGTTAAAATAATGTGTTAATATTAGTCATGTAATCGTTTGATGACACATTCATATACTATTAAAAATTATCTTGGTCATTGATGCGAATGTCAAGAATTTTATGTAATTTTAAATTAAGACATTAAGATATTGATGTAGAAAATATAAAACGACCATCTAAAATACATGAAAAATGCAGTCTGCTATAAAATGATCTTGACAAACAAAAAATCCGGTATTTTCACTTACTATGGCAGAGCCGGCTTAGTCAGGGGCGATCTGGAAAAAACAGAGAGAGAACCACGGTTTTGATGGATGCCGCTATAGCTTTTAAAGCTCCCAGGAAAAATTACATATATATAAATTACAAATGCAAAAATAAATCTTGTAATTTTCCATACATTTTTATAACAACGAATTGGGGAATTGGCTTCCAATACATTGTTGTGTTCGACAATAGCTAAGGTAACCAACCCTACTTTAGATAGATTTGTACTACTTTTTCGTAACCGTATTCCTTTTAAAATTAATTCGTGCAGCCGAAATACACCTTTTGTACCCATAAAAATTTATGTAAACTATAACGGTTAATTTTAATTTATGCAACTTGTGAAATGTTTATAATTAACCATTTCCGTCTAAACAGTTTACATGAAAAAAAAAGTTTGGACTCCCTCATTCATTAGGGATTTATATAAGATTCTAACACTAAGTAGTATTTTTCACCGAATAGGATCGAGTGGTAGTGTATAGGGCTTCCATACTACATGTCTGGGGTTCTATTAACGGGCCGCGCAAGGTCGACTCTGCCTTTCATCTCAGCTACATTGGGTCGATAAATGAGTACCAATCTTGCTTCGGGTCTTAAACACTGAAGGTCTCTCTTCAGACAGACCACCAAATCGGGACATCTGTTCATGCACCTCAGCGTCCAATGGTCACGTGTATTATGATAGGCAAAGTAGTTCCTGGCCCTCATGGATAGTTGTGCTTCTGAGTTTGAGTCTTAAGTGTGAGGATTACCTCACTTTGGGGACACCCCTTAGATAAACATGTATTTCCACTCATTTGCAATTAAACATTTTTCTCTCAATTACGTTTACTTCAGAAGGAAGTTTCATTTTTCAAATGTATTTGCTTAATAACATGTATATTTGTGTATTATATTAAAAATTTGATCAATCCAAATTTACATGTTTTTAGCTCCTCTAAAAGCTTTTAGGATTGTACAACTGATCTTACAATCCATATACGTTTTATAGTAGTATATTTAAAAATGATAAAGACATTTTTACGATTGTGTGAGTTTTTATGCCTCGTTTATAAATATAAAAAATTGCATTCAGCTACAGTTTTTAAAATGTACAGAAATAAGAAAAGCAACAGGATACTTACATATTATGAATATTTTTGACTGCAGTAAGATATATTTATATTTCAGTTTCTTTACAATTTGAATAGGAGTTTTAAGCCATTTTGCCAATAGTTTGATATTGAGTTTAAACCCATAGGCTGTTTAATATTGTAAAGTGTTTTACTTTGATACCAGCACACATTAAAATAAGGCTCATTTGGAGTTATATGATCAGCTTCAGTGATACTTAAATTTTCAAAAATAGTCTACACGTACGAAAACATTCTTTCACAGCCGCACACCACATCTCATACTATATCTTCCCTACAGCAGGAAATATTTGTGTATACTGAAAAATTTAATACAGGATACATTTTCAAGTGTTAAATTTGTTTTTAAAATTTGGTATGAATACATTGTGCAACTGTCGGTTAACTTCACTGAACAAAATTGTTTTAAGTGTACTGTTTTGAAAGACAAAATGAATTAGGGAGAACTTTTCTCACAATAGAATTTGTAATGACTGAATTGTGTGAAAATGTAGTTATCGATGTGTAACATTTTTCCTTGTAATAAAAGAAACAGAATGATAAGAAATTTAACTTGAGTAGAAAATGGTTAGAAGTACTGTCATGCGCATTTGAAGAAGTATATCCCCCATTAAAATTAAAAATTATTGACTGAATGTGTGTTATGTCCATCACAAATGCCGATGTAGAAAAGGAATTTTTATTTAATACAAAAAGTTCGAAAAAAAGAACACTAGGAAGGAAAATTTACATTTTTCCGAAAAATATTCAGTTAACATAAAAATATCTTTTATATGATTTTAATTAAAATAAATTAAAAGTATTAAAATCTTTTTTTATGCTATTTTAAATTAAAATTATAAATGAATAGAGAAAGATCGGTTTTATTTCATAAATATAATCATCGTATGTAATATTTATTGTGATATTGTTTAAAAATGAGATAGGGCCTTTGTTCTTTTTAACTCATTACTTTGAGTGAAAGTGAGCGCGTTTTCTTACTTTCATATTCAAAAATGAATACAGGATGTTTTTTTTCTGGTTCAAATCGCAATACCATATATATATATATATATATATATATATATATATATATAAATATTTTAATTTTTAAAAAATGACAGAAAAATAAATTTTCTTTGAAGAAAATATAATTATTTTTCAACTTCTAACATACTATTTATTTCATTTTTTCCTCTTTTTTTACCTTTCATTTCGTTTTAATTTTACTGTGACTGAACATATAGGAGAAAGAAACACCGAATTCCACTACGCTTTCAAAGAAGATTATCCAAGGCAACTTAACAGCTAGCTCTAAACGATTGATGTCTTGGTTCTTACTTTACAAAGGGACCGAACTGGGTCGTAAAATTGTCCCCGTTCGACCTCCCAAGTTCTAAAAGTTCGAAAGGAAAGAAGTCTGTTGCATTTTTGAAGGGAATCGCAAAATATGAGTTAAACGCTTTCGGAATAACTTTTCAGGAGGAAGGTATCCAGTTAGAGGGTTAAATTACGAAATAATCAAAAACCACCTTTTGCGTAATGCTAGCAAACTTGCAAATGTACCACCACTTCTGTTGAACTCGCCTGATCACACTTTTTGTAATGCTTTCGCCACGCATTCACCAGCTTACTCCCAAAACCAAGCGTTCATATAAAGAAGTTTTACTTGAAAAATGTAATAATTAATAAGAATGTAAGAGTAGTTAACGTATTTTTGTTTGAATTAATAAAACATTTCACATATAATTAGGTTGTAATTTTTTTCTTAACTTTTCGTCATCTTCATTGTAAAAAAAATGGTCACCTTAGGATTGTACGACATTGTACTAACGCAGTGTTTTTCAAACTGTGTGATGCAACCCCTGGGGTCGCGAGCATATTGAAAATTAAAGGTTTAAAAAAATAATTTTTTGAATGAAGTAAAACAAAAGGCTTTCTGACATAATAAAAAATACGCATTTACACTAATATAATTTATTTTTATCATCTGGTGATCATCAAAAATAAAAGATTACACTTCAAACGCTCATTAGCCATCTTTGATCCTATAAACAAATTAAAAAATTATTTTGTTTCCTTTGCGGTCAATATGAGAACAACGAGAGATTTTTTTACGTTTCTTTTTACGATATCCAACGATGAGAGACTTTTTTATATTACGTTTCTTTTAACCTAAAATATTACTTTAGCTGACCTTCGAACTTACTGGTATGGTTATCTCCGTCTTTTTTAGGGAAGTTTAAAATATATATAACATATTTCTGTTTCATCTTTTTCCATGTGAGAGCTTTATGATATATGGATAAGCATGAGTATTTTGAAACATAAAATGCATAATTAAAAACGTTTTACACAATTATTTTTTAGAACTACTCTTTCCCCATGAACAATTTTGTGGTTTTAATTGCTGTGTTGTACGACTTATTATGGTTTATAAATGTAAATAAACAGAATATTAAAAAAAATGGGCATCTGTGATCCCTACTGAAGATAGTTGAAACTGATCAAGCAATTGAAGAACCTACTGAAATAATGCATATTAATCAAGATATAGCGAAAGTAAATACCAGAAAAGCGTTAGATATGAAACGTTTCAGTTGATTTGAAATTTTCAAATTCTGCCTAAAGAGCTGAAAGAGCTTCTCTATGAAGAAAATTATGAAGTCCTAATGTAGCACTTCGCTTTGTCAAAACAACACAAGGAAGAAAAATTTCTAAATGCTATTTGTAGATAATCAAACTACAGCAAAACTACAAAAACGTGAAAAAAAATATGACAGTTTGGCTGGAAAATAAAGTTCCTGTATTGTTAGCGTAAAGTGTCTGTGATTTATGTTCTTTATTAAAGAAACACACATTTGGAACATTAATTTTATTGGATTATTTATTAGTTTTATTAGTTTTATTAGATTTTTTCTCAACTTTTCTAAGAAAAATTGAAAAGTCCTTGAAAGTAGGTAAGTATATTTTCTCTAAATTAAAATATTTACTGGAATTGTGATTTTTATCGTGTACAGTAAAAATAACTATAAAATAAATTATAGTTTTAAAACAAACTAAAAAACACGCTTTTACAGTGAATCGAATTAAAAAGTAAAAAAAAATATATTACTTAAAAGTAACATATACAAACTTTAATATTTATCTTGTTAATTTGTACGGTTTATATTTATTATCGTATTGTAGCTTTAGCGTCAAAGTGCATTATTATTGCATTCAATGCATTATTATTTTTAGGGGGGCACGATAAAAATTATGATTGAAAATTGGGTCGCAGTAGTGAAAGTTTCAGAACCACACTGTACTAACGAGTATAAAATTATTTCGTGGAACGCAGTAAAGTAAACAATCGAACCTTTACAACCTAGTAAGTAATTTATTCCTTATTTCCTCGAATCTAAGCCGCCATCAAGCGTTTTATTTTTTATAAGGAATCCTAATTATGCCCCTAAATCAGTGCTTCTCAGTTTCCATATTCACGACCCAATATTCCATCACAAATTTCATCACGCTCCCCTCATACAATAACAACGTATGGAATTCAATAATAACATACTTTCACGCCAAAACTACGATACGACTTTTTTCTCTTAAGTGCCATCGCGTGTATAAACGTCTCGCTAAGCAAACATGTTTATTTTCCCGGACATATATATACGTCTTTCCAAAGAGCGATCTTTTCTGCACTCTACTAATCATACATTTTTTCCGAAGGCTTTGGAATGCAATATAAGGATCTTGACAATGTTTGAGAAAGATTTAATTATTTCAGATTATATTTGTTTCTTTATTCCTTCCCCCACCCCTCAATGCATCCCATACGCGCGCCTACGAGGAAAACTGTTGGCATTGTGAAGCGGATAGCGTAACTTTCAATCGACAGTTAATGGATTAATTATTAACCGTACGAAGGATCAAGATAAGTTTTAATTTTTGTAAATAATTTTATATATGACAATCAAATGGTGTCACTGGTTATTAGCAAACTTGTTCCTAACTTAGTATTGTTAAATTAATTGTAAAATAAATTGTGCAGCACTGATACATTTATAAAAGTGTAAATGTGTATTTTATTTTTTATTACGTCAGAATATAATTTGTTTGTTTACTTTCAGTAAATTAATAATTTTTTTTACATAATCTTTTGTTTTCAACTTTCCAATATGCTCGCGCCCCCTTGTACAGTTGTCACGCCCCTCAAGGGGGGCGTGCCCCACAGTTTGAGAAACAATGACTTAAATTAATGATTACATGGTATTATTCGGAGGATCCTTTTTTAAAAATTTTATTACGTCGCTTTTTCCACTCATATCGAATGACAAATCCAAAGTTTCATAAAATTAGAAAGGAAAGGAAATATCCTTTAAACAAAAATAAAAATTGATGCAGTATGTCAAGATGACTGTATTTTTCATTAACTTGCAGAATAAACAGGAGAAAGGATAATTTGCTTTGTTTCTTCAAAATTGGAAAAATCGTTGTCAATTTTTCTTCTTGATTTCGTGAAATTATAAATTAAATCTGATCAATTCTCCGAAATTAAATCTGTGTTCATGTTTTTATATGACGAGTTTAATATAATCGATAAATAACTTAATTTTCATTTTTCAGATTTCTAATAAATCTGATTGGTTCTATAAATATTTACAACTGATCATAACTAATACTTAAATATAAATATCTGAGTTCATTTTAATTTAAAGCGAAACAAAATGCGAATAATTCCTTCTTATAATTTTATTTTATTGATTATTTTCCCTTTATGTTTCGATATAAATAAGATATTTTATCAAAAATTTATATTTTTTTAAAAGCTTTATCAAAAGTATAATCTGCTGATGGTATTAATACTTTGAATATTAATAATTTGACGATTCTATGCATGTGAATGTTTTGAATAATAAATGGAGAAAATCTTATAACGACACACACCAGAAAATAATATCAAGAAAATAAAAATTAAAAACAGATGGAGAAAAAGTATTTATTTTTAAATTGAAAATGAAAACATAAGAATTTCATCATTCACATTGTAGAAGAAATGACGAGAAGAAAAGTAATTGTAAATATTATCTGTTTCTAATTTATTTCCAAGCGGTTCTGAATCAAGTAAATATCGTCTGCTAACAGAGAATTGCGATTATTTAAAATAATTTAGCCTTAGTATTAAATGTTATATTTTTTTAAAGAATGGATACTAAAACTTAATTTTTGTTGTTCTTTACAAAATAAAAAGCCTATGTATAATTTATTCTTTCCACTGTCAAAAACATTTATGAAGCTAATTTGAATTTTTTTAACTGTATTACATATTGCCACCACTACATATTTTTGCAGTCTGCATTATTTAGATTTAAATAAAATGTAGTGAATGATCCATCAAAATATTTTAGAAAGAAGCATTCTGTGACAGCGGATATAATTTTACAAAAGTTTTTATGTTGCATGTTGAGAGGAAATGTTATATATGATCATCTGTGTTTTTATTTATTTAGCAACGCTTACATCAACATACAAAATAGTTCTTACACATTTATTATTTAAAGGAAATATGTGGTAACATCTATGACAAACTTTTATAAAAATAGTTCTTGACGCTGATATATATTGGTATAATATATTTTCTTGATCAATATGTTTTTTTACTGTCCTTTCAAGCATTGAATGCATCTGTATTTTATAAGAATAAACTGGAAGTAATATTGAATGAATAGCCGCTGGGCGACAATTCCATTGCTATCAGTAGCTACTTTTGCCAGATACATATCAACGATATTAGGGCGTTCTTGTAACATTCCATTCTACTACCATTTTGTCGGCAAGCTAAATGAAGCTTCATAGCGAGCGAATCTACGTGTGAAAACTACGTGTGCGCACGCATCGTCAACTGATGCTTCAGTTTTCATAGTGCCATCTATTGCATGCATCAACCAAAGACTTAGCAGTATTAAGAAAAAGAATGCAAAAATTAATGTTAGATATATGCTTATGTCTAAATAATGACTACGCTTGAATAAAGTTCTTGTTAACTTTTATTACAGTGAAAATAAAATAAAATAACTTTTATAGCTTTATGATTGTATTATTCATTAATAACTAACTTCATAAATAAGGAAATAACTTAATTTTAAGAATATTTTGTTTTCAGAATAGTGAGCGTTTTTTTTTACTTAAATTTAAGAATAAGAATTTATACGAATTTGCAAATTGTGTGTGTGTGTGTCTTCTTTTTAAAAAGGGTTAATTTCTTTAATTAATTATTAATAA
Organism: Trichonephila clavipes; assembly: GCA_019973935.1. Lineage (NCBI taxonomy): Eukaryota > Metazoa > Arthropoda > Arachnida > Araneae > Nephilidae > Trichonephila > Trichonephila clavipes. The sequence goes on from BMAU01000172.1 coordinate 172,380, forward strand.
AAACTACTAAATCCCCTTCATATGTATCAAACTAAAATGCGGAGTAAATCTTGTCGCATAATTTAAACATTTTCTCATTTTAAATAAGATAAGTCACGATGCGAGTACAAAACAAACAAAAGTGAAAAAGGAGCCTTATAAAAAAACTAATTGCTTTAAGATGTGACGTGGCAACATCTCAGATGACATAGACCATGATTTAACTTGCCAATTAAGTTTTTCGCCTCGAATAATAACTAAATATTTAATTTTGTGAGATACGATGCCTCTAGCGACCGAATAATAATTGCCCGAGGTGATGGAGATCTAATTTCCATAAAATGTATTCACATGTACTCATCTTCAACACTAAAAAAATTAATTAGTCAAATTTATGCTCGTATGAATATTAGAATACCACATTAACAAGAATTACTGCTTTTTTTCGAACTATAATGTCACTTCTATCATTCATTTCATGGAGCATAGCAGAATAGTTGGACACTTAAAGAAGAACTTAAGAAAAAAATTTCATCAAATAATCGTTATATCTTTTATTTATTTAGTAACAATTGAATGTAATTTAATTGGAATTAAGCTTGAGTTTTTCCATATCTAGAAAAAAAAAATATTCATTTTCAGCCATATTACATTCATTTCATTTGATCTTTAGTAATTACTTTTTCTCTAGTTTTTTTTTCACTAATAATTCTCTAAGGGTGTAAATTAATTGAATTCTAATTGTTTCAATAATTGTTTCTGTGAACGACTTTTCACTGTTATATCTAATTAAAATGAACTAATATTATTTTCTTTAACAGAGAGATACGAACAAAATTCGAGCATTTTTTTTAGGTATTATTTTGAACTTCTTAAATAAAGGTATACTTTAAGTAAATAATAAATAAGTGCAATTTTTAATTAGAAGATTTCGCAAATATTTCGGCGTAGTAAGCAATTTTAACAGTATTCATTTGTAGATAATTAGGTACAACAATAATTTTTGGTAGTTTCTTAAATAGATAGTTATGGAGATATATATAAGCTTACATAATCAAAAATATTACTACGATATTTGTACAATGAATGCTTAAAATAGAGTAAATATTTTTGTATCCAAATGTGTTATGCGTTAATATTATTTTTGTTGTATTTATTTTATGTTAAGATTGCAATATTCGCAAACAACGCCGTTCCTTAAATCATAATGGTAAAATGGCAATAGAGCCAAGTTGGCATCACTTTTAGCAATCATTTTGGAGAGTTGGCGACAATATGGATACTTCTGGAAATCACTGGAGAAATCTACTAATATCACGATTTATTATGTAAGATGATTGTTTTCGAGGAAGATCAGTGCAGACTATAAATATCAGTGCAGACTACTTGCGAAACTTAATGTTCTTTTGACCATTGAGGCGATTAGTAATTACTGGTAATTGGTTGTTTTAGACACTGATAGTTGCGTCTATGTGCTGTGGAATGTGTAAAGACCCTCTGGGATTCATTTAGCGAATCTTGCTTCGCTGTCTTGTATTTCTAAGGAATGTTTTTTTTTTTTACAATTGCTTTTTTGTTTTTTTACATTTTGTTTTTGAGACTGATAGCATAGAATCCTCGGAAGCCGATCAACGTAGCAATATGTAATACAGTAACTATTAAACTCTCTTTAAAAAATTTAATTTTATTTGTCAAATATTTCTTTTTTACAACTTAACTTTTCTTCGTGATACTTTCACTTTTAATATTATATAATCCAGAATTGACAATAGATATAAGTCACTTCTAAACTCAACTAACACTCGCAAAATGCAGTTTATGAGTACGATTAATTTACATTTTATTAATTTTCCCTTAGAGAAATTTTAACCATTCATTAGAAAAATTATTTTAATCATTTATAATTTTTCCAGTTTTTATCATACTGTATATCAATTTAGAATGTCCCTTATTAGAATTAAAATTAACTATATGGATTCAAAATATTTTATGTATATATATATATATATATATATATATATATATATATATATATATATACATTTAAGGCGAAAGTTCGATTTCTTTTCCCAAAGATACACCCATGCTTTAGTCTACACGATTACAAGCCGAGTGTCATATTCACCATATTGTGTGGGGCGACACTTTTTTTTAATGTATAGTGTTTATGAATCTAAAAAAAAAATTATGTGGTTTATAAAGAAAATTGAAAGATGAACCTCTGTATAGGCAATTTTTCATATAACGAAATTTTTTTCGGTATTTGACGACTTCATTATATAAAGGTCTGACTGTATATATACACATATACATATGAAAGTAATGAGAAAACTTTAGAAGTGCATACTAGGTCGAGTAGAGTGGTTGTTTAAACAATGGCGAACTAAAGGTAGGGCGTGCTGGTGGTGTGATTTTCCTGTGTTACGTGACGAGTGGTCGAGCACTGTGTATTATCGACGAGGCATTCGTGTAGATCATTAATCCAGTTTATCCACATCTGGAAGCATATAAAAATCAAGTAGGGACGGCATTACATATAACAAGAAGCAAACATCATGGCACAAACACAGAATGCCCGGCAGCTGACTGGTTACATGACTGCAGAGTGGCGAGAGCAGAAGAAAATAATTTTTGAAATATATAACTTAGAAGTGGGTTTATTGATATTTTACGTCAACAGATGGGATCAATTTTAAGAAAAAAACGCCAATAATTATTTTAATTGGTGGTAACTCTGAAAATAATAAGAATTTTTCAAAAAATCTAGTTGAGTTTCTGTAAAGATGTCTGAGCTATATACAAGCAAAATATTATTATAATAGAACTATTTTCACAAAAGGAGAACATTTTGAAAACAGGTTATTCTAAGTTAATTTTTGCCAAAATATTATATTTAAATATTATTTTGTCAAAATGTCTTTAAGACAATTTTATGTATGTATTCTAATCTGAGTGACACTAAATATCATGAAAATTATCCATTTAGTATGCGTTTTTTTAAAATCACGGTTCCGAACGTAGTCGGATAACTTAAATGGATTCCCGTCGTGAAAGAAAAGCAGCGTAACTATTCTGTTCTTTGCTGGGATTATCGTTTGTAATAATATATGTATTCTTCTGTGATTGTGTTATATGTTTCATTTCATCTATCTCACGTCGTTCATATGTATCCCAGTAATAAACACACAACAAAAACAACTTTAAATAAAGTAATTATTCACACTTTTTTTTAAGATTAATAATATTTATTTTATACATCTTACCTGTCCAAAAGAAAGAAAAGAAAAACAACAAAAAAACTGTAAAGAAAGTTTCTTGACGCACTTATTCACTTCCTGAAGAATTTATTTATTTATTTATTTGCTTTGATTCTCGAATACTTACGTTTTGACATTTTCGAGCTACAAGAAACAAAGTTATCAGTACGTCTGATCAACGCTACAAATTTACAGAGACTATCTCAAAACACGAGACAAATCCACTGAGGTTAAAATGGGATATCGAAGATGTTTCCAGTGAACTGGGCGGGGGGGTACAGGTTTTACTTCTTGAATGAAATGCCCAGAACTCTATTGCTCTCAGTGAGCTAGGCACTAATTCAAGATTTATGACCAACATAAAGTGTATTAAAAGGCAGGATAATTTGAAATGTCGAGAAATACCTTAAAAATAAGGAGAAAATAATTTGACTCCCAAGAGAAAAAGTTCGTTATATAGAAAATGCACTTCCCTATACGGATGTTATTTTACAAAGAAAATCTTCAAACGTTCTTGGTCCAAGAAAAAGTTCGTTATATAGAAAAATTCACAATATAGAGATTTGTAATATGGAGGATGTTCAACTGTATATATAAGATTTATATAAGTGTGACTATTTTGAAATTTCAGTTTAAGTTACATAAACAAATTCGATTGCAAGAATTTTAACCAAAATTTTTAAGTATCCTGTAGTAGCAAAAGCTTTTGTTCATTTTTGTCCTGTGCCATTTTTCTTACTGCCATAAAATATTTTTAGATCCAATTACAGTTATCCAAACTTTAAACTTTTAACAATCAAACTTTTTGCTGATAGAGAAAGATGATCTGTATAATGGATCTTTTTCATGTTCAGAGTACCAAGTTTGATAAAACAAGAGTAAGGGAAATAGTTTCTTCTGCAATATAAGGAAGAAAATGAAAGAAATGTAATCATACATGAATGCAGGTATCACTTTTTAAAGATAAAAACGGTATTTGAATTGAAACAGTTTTGTTTAATCTATTTTGATATTCTTGTGAAATATCTTCAAAAGATAGGTTCAGATTGAATGAAGGAAGATTATTTTTACAATTTCTTTTTCATTGATTTCTTCTAAAACACATAATAGGAGAGTTTTTAGCCCTGAAGATTCATATTATTTAAACTAGAACTAGATTATTTTCCTTTAATATTAGGCAAACTAGTTATTTTTAACTAGCTGACGTACCTGTTATTCAAACGGGTTAAATTCCAAAATATAAAATAAAATGAAATTATACTCTTATAGTAAGCATGATATTTTTAAGAAAGATTAATAAGTGCTCTTACTACACATATATAATTTTAAACATACAGTAATACCCAGAACTTACTCGGTAGTTGAGACTGACCGATAAACCCGTATGTCGGGGTATAATTTAACATATAAATACAGATAAATTATTTTTAGTTTGAGCCGTAGATGAAAGAAAATGATAACTTAGGGGGAACAAATAGTGTTTAACGTAAAATATTAGATAACACAAATACAAAATCTCAAGCTGAAGTTATTTTGATGTATAAGGTTTGTGACGTCTTACGCGTCTTTTCTTTAACAAGTCCTTTGGGTTCTTTGGGCCAGAATTAATGGCAACTCTTTTCCAACCAAATCCCAGAAACGAGAAGTAAAGAGATGCAAATAATATAGGATAAATATAGTATCTTAGAGTAAGCGTGATGGCAATGTAATGGTAATATAAATGAGAGAGAATGTTCGACAATTGACGTGCGTTGTGGTAGTGGATGATTATTGAAGTTCGTATTTTAAAGATTCAAGTTCTACGTCTTGTGGATAAACATATTGGTGATCGATTAGAAGTTAAACGCAAAGCTAAATACCGTTGTAGATAAAGACAAGTTTATTACAGAATAATATAAGATATTATTGATTACTTACTATAATTATATTTGAAGATTAGGCGGTTCAATTATTGAGATAGGTCTGAATTATATTGTGTGTTGCGTATTGCGTCATCGTAGATTCTCTCATTAATTTATATTATTATATTTGCTCAAAAAGTTTAAGTTGAATATCTTAATAAAGTCATATTAAGATAATGTTTGATTCCAGTTCTTACGATATTCCTACACCTCTAACTCACGCTGTAACTTCGAGGGATGTACTTCCAAGGGGAGGTACATCACAATGGCCCCACGTTGGGCGCCATGTTAAGAATAACAACGTAGTGATATGGAAAGCGGGAAAAAGGTTAACGATTAATGTAGATCAGGTTCGAATATATCGTCATAGGAAATGTGACGAGACAGAGATTGGAACTGGTAGTTCGGATAACGGTAATTTGCGCGATAAATCAAGTGGTTTTGACAGAGTACAACGGAGATCAAATGACTCGCGAGATGGTAAAAAGAAAAGGTCAGAAAGGAAACGTGAGTTGGAGGAAAAAGGGTTAAATTTTAGAAATAATGAAGGTGAGAAACACACAAATAAGACCGATAAGCGCGGACCACTTATCAGATCAATATTTAGTTCTTGGTCTGAGAAAGGTAGAATGATTAAAGAGAGAGTAAAAATGAAAAGTTAGGCTATAAAAGATCACATGAATCTAGGTAGGGAGGACCAGAAAGGAAATTTCAGAAGGGTTCAGAACATTGAGTTCCTAAAAGAAATTTATCGTCAAATGATACTAATAGTATTTTACCAAAAATAAGAAAGAAAAACCGAAGGGAAGAGACAGTAGCGCCCACCACAAGCGGCTACAACCTTAGACCATGAATTGGAAAAAGAGAAGAGTCCCGACCGACCATAGAGAGGAAGACACAACAAGGAGGGCCAGTTTGATCCAGAAAAGACAGAGAAAGGAACTATAGTCCACATACATCGAGGAGCGAACAAGATCAAATAACAAGAATGCCAGACGAGGAGGTGATCAACAACGGCAAGACCAGGAAAGGAGAGAAACGTGTACAAAGAAATCCTTGTCATTGGAGGTCTTGGTAGGAAACGCCAACTACAAGTCATAAGAACCAGGTTGTATTATTTCTTTTTATATTCTTTCGAACAAGTGGTCGGAAGAATTTTGCAATAAAGCCATGTCACGGTCGGATAATTAAAATTTTAGATGCCTAGCAAAAGTGGACACTAAAATAAGTGTGTTTTTCTAGAAAAGAAAAAAGCTTTTGTTTTGTAAATTTTTTGTATAATTCTGAAGAAAACAACTGTAAAAATGCATTTGTTTACTTATATTATGATTTCGCTAAGATGCGACAGTTCCTTTGATTGTTTGTTTTGTTTATTGAAAAATGTTTGTAATTGTATAGTGTATATATATGTGTTGTTATATTGTTCCATATTAAGGAACATCTGGTTTTGTGAAACGCGGCGTAGATAGCATACTAACATAACGTTTAACCATCGCTGCGCGATTTGAAGGGATGTTTTTGAAAGAACTAGATGAAAATTATGTTTAGAAATTAGTTACAATTTAAAAGTGACATGTACTGTATAAAAATTGTGAAATGTAATCATAATGTGTAAAAAAGTTTTTTTTCAAATCACTTAAGAGATTTTTGTTTTAGAGCGACAGACCATGAAGTCTATAAAAAATTATTCTATCTTGATACAAAGAACGGAGCTAAAGAGAAGATGTAAAGAAGAAAAATTGTTAGAATTTAAGTAAACATTTAGGTAGAATTAAGTTAGTTAAGAGACGTGTGGGCCTCGTTTTTTCTACCATTTAAGTCATATATGATTTTCTCCCTGCTCTGTTACCCAGATGGGACACGTCTATTTATTCTGTACATGTGAGAATCTACCGTGATTAAAATGCATGACTTTGAATGTTAGTTTTTTTAATGAAGTAAAATTTATTGAACCTGTAGAAATTCAAATTAAGGATAAATATTAAAAATTAAACTTAAGATGAATAGTAAAAATTAAAATTTAAGTGAAGCATTAGAATTTAACGGTTAGAATAAAATTTAGGCACGTAATTTCTTAAGGGCCATTAAGACCCTCGAATAAATCACTTTTTGTTTTATGGAGGGATTGTGACGTCTTACGCGTCTTTTCTTTAGCAAGTCCTTTGAGTTCTTTGGGCCAGAATTAATGGCATATCTTTTCCAACCAAATCCAAGAAACATAAAGTGAAGAGATGCAAATAATACAGGATAAATATAGGATCTTAGAGTAAGCGAGATGGCAATGTAAAGGAATGTTAGACAATTGAGGTGCGTTGTGGCAATTGATGATTATTGAAGTTCGTGATTCAAGATTTAAGTTCTACGTGTCGTAGTTAAACATGTTGGTGTTCGACTAGAAGTTAAACGTAAAGCTTCATACCATTTTAGATAAAAACAAGTTTATTACAGAATAATATAAGGTAGGATTGATTACTTATTAGTATATTTGAAGATTAGGCGGTTTGATTAATGAGATTGGTCTGAATTATATTGTGTGTTGCGCGTATTGCGTCATCGTAGATTCTCTCTTATTAATTATTATAATTATATTTCTTAAAAGTTTAAGTTGAATATCTTAATAAAGTCATATTAAGATAATGTTTGATCCTAGTTCTTTCGCTGACTCTACACCTCTAGCTCACGCTGATACTTCGAGGGATGTACTTTCAATGGGAGGTACATCACAACGTTGCATTGCAATCACCAGCTGACAGTTAGAGAAATACGCCTCAACGGCAAAAATGTCCTGCTGCGTCGACCTTAAGATGTTTGTGACTGAGTCAGGAAGGATGACAAATATCCTACTCCACACCTTCCACTAAATATGGAAAATAAAATGACCTCCATTTTTAGAAATAATTTTCTCTATTTTATTTCTCTGATAATATAATTTCTTTATATAAAATATTTAAACTATACCTTTGTTTACAATCATTTTTAGTATAAAAATTATAAAAAATAAATAAATATGGATTTATTTTCAGTGAGACACGCTGACTTACCTTTGATGGTCAAGAACTTATTTCATGTGAGGACTAATAGTCACGATGCTGATGATAATCAATACAAACTATATAGATTAATATGCTCATTACCTCTCCAGCGGCAAAATATGAACTTATTTAATAAAATAGGAAGAGAAAAGTGGACTTCGATATATGTTAGAAGATACTGCCATAAACTCGAAGTATATTTCTTTTACAAAACAGAGATTTAATTTAATCCCCCCTCTATAACGTACAATTAATAATTTAACAGCAAACCTAAATATGAGTACTAAGCATAGATTTTTGGTGCATTTCTCTTACTATCAGTTTTCCTTTCACTAAATGTTCCTTTCTCTAAAAAGTTTAAAATGGTAGTTGCCATTATCCTTAACAATCGAACTTTTTGTTAGGCAGGAAAAAGTATGCCATTCAAGGAAACCTACAGTAACGAGTTGTAGAACTTTTAAAGAAAATATATATATGTGAATGCAATTTCTTACTTACATAATATAAAAAAAGATTTTACAAAAGTAAGAAAACTTAGGAATTCACAGTAGTTTTAAGACAACAATTAAATAAATATTTAAATTTCATATCACTCTTTACAGCTGATTTTTTAATATTGTATATTTTTTTTAATATTATAAATTATGCAAAGAAAAGCCTTGCATTATAGTACCAAGATGGTATCAAATATTTTGAAAGTGCGTATATGTCACCGTTAAAGTTTATAATTCAGTTACTTCATAAAATAACTAGGTATGTCATGAATTAACTAGATCAGGGTTTCTCAAATTGTGGAGTGCGCTCCCTCCCTAGAAGGACGTGAGCATATTGAAAAGTCGTCAATAAACAATTTTTCCTTTAAAAAAATTTAATTTACCTAAATTAAGCAAACAAAATAGATTCTTACATAATGAAATAAAAAATACACATTTACATTGATATAATACACTTATAAATGTACAGTACTGTGTACAATGTATTTATTTTATAATTAACTTATCAATAGTAAGTTAAGATCAAGTCTAATAATTACCAGTGACCCCAGGGACTCGTCATACATATAATTACATACAAAAATTAACAGTTATCTTGATAATGTGTAGAGTTTATAATTAATTCCTTAACTTACCATTAAAAGTTAAGTGATTTGCTCCCCAGTGTCATCGTTTTCCACGTAGACGCTCGTATGTAATGTATTGGAGTAGAGGGGGGAAGAAAAGGAATAAATAAGCAATTCCTCTGGAACAGAGGTAAGTCTTTCGCAAACACTGTAGGTCTTTTTGATACACTCCAAAACCTTCGGAATAATTTGGTTTATGACAGTGCACAGAAAAGACTATACTTTGGAAAGACGTAGATATACGTTGGGGACAATTAATGATTTGTCTAAGCGAGACGTTTATATACGCCGGTAGCACTTAAGATGATAAAGTAGTATTGTATCCAAAGAGTAAAAGTATAGTTTTATTGTATTCAATACATTGTTATTGTAAGGAGGGGGGCGAGCGATGAAAATTATGATTGAAGATTGGGTCGCAAATACTGAAAGTTTGAGAAGCACTAAACTAGATGAGTCATTTAAAGGAAATATACTGCTGGCCACGCCAAATGCAACATCATGAAGGAAGCATGCATTCCATGGAAATTTACATCTTGCGTTGATATATGCAAATCATTTGCTTTATAACGCAAACGCACCCCAAGCGCAATATAAAGGGAGAGCTGATTGGTGCTTTTAAGTACAGCAACTGATTGTCATGCGTTTTTCTTTTCTATTAAGTAAACTGTTTAATTATGCCACGTGGAAGACATTGAACGTCTTTTGACCAAATTTCTGAATTCGACTAAGGAAGGGCAGTAGTCTATAGGGATAGCGAATTATCCTTCAGATAAATTGGTCAGCCTGTTGGACGAAACCAAGCAACTGCCATAGCGGATTGTCATCGCTGGGGGCAGAAAAAAACATTGAACCGAAGGGAGTTGATCACAACCACCTCGTTGCCCCACTGCCCCTGCTGACAGGTGGATTGGGTGTATGGCAGTGATAGATCATGCAGCCACATCACGAACCATAACACAAAATATTCAGTCTGTTACGCATCATTCCGTGTCCGCTCGCAAAGATCCACACTGTTTGCAGCAGAATGGAATGCCCTTAACCCGCGATCACTCGCGTGGAATGTTCTGTACACCCCAGCAACAAGAAAATCCTCCCAGGATTCTAAAGATAATGCGCAGATCCACGATTTTTTCTGCATTTGCAAATTTTAGGCCATTAAACCTTCAGGCCTGATGCAATTCCTTTCTTGAACGATTGGAATGTAATGACCTTCAAAAATTCGCTGGGGGTCTGTGAACTCTCGCGAGAAGTTGGGAATATGTATACAGTCTACAGTATGTTTGAAAATTGTGACTAAAATGTTATTTTTTCTACTTTCTACTATCATTATCTCATTCATTATAAAGTATATTTATTATTGGTATATAGGTTTTACTGGTTTATATATATATATATATATATATATATATATATATATATATATATATATATATATAAAATTAAGTGTTTTAAAATGAAAATTTTGTATGTTTAGTTTAAATTAATCTTAGTCTCATTTGCATGGAAAAAATTTAATAATTTTATTTGTATAATACAAAATCATTATGATACATATTTACAGCTTGCACGTTATAAATATGTATCATAATGACATATTTTTATTTTCATATTTAAATTCACGTGTTAAAAGTTTCGGGTGTTCTCTACACACCGCGACTAATGACGGTAGCGAAACCAGGCGCGAGTGACAGCGGGTTAAGGCGTTCATTACTTCGTTTATCCTTGACTAGAAACCACAGGCGTTTGCACCGCCAATGGTGCGATGAACGGCTGACATCAAACGGTATTGTGTTTCAATCTCACTTCTTCCAACCCACTTCCACTTCTGCCTTCAGTATCAAGATGATCGAATTCGAGTCTGGTGACACCGTGTTGAAAGGCTGCTGAACTGTTGTGTTATGCATCGCCAAAATTTTTTTAAAAAATGACTTTTTAACAGCGAAAAAATTAATTATGCTTAAAAAAACTAATTAAATTTGCCGCGTAAAAACTAATGATTGTTCGGGATTTTTTTGATTAAACATTTACCTTAGAAAATTGTTATATATATATATATATATATATATATATATATATATATATATATATAATGAATGTATATAAAGAAATGAACAATAATATAAAATTAAATTTATACTTAGATTTAATTTAGTTGTAATTATGAAAAAATAGTAGTAGCGCTATGTAGTTCAATCTAGTTCGTTCTTGTTGACTTCCGCATCACTAGGATTTCAAATATCCCCGTTTTTTCGATTCCCGGAAATATAATTGTCATTTCCGGTAGTACATCAAAGTGGCAAAAAAAATTAAATCAAGTTATTTTTAAATATTATCAAGAATAATTATATAAAATAAGGATACATATAAAATCAAAAATTAATACTCATTTATACACTGAAATAAAAAAAATGCAAAAAATATATAATAGGTTGATTATTCATTCTTAAAATATGATTTTAGAAAACATAAGCAATGTATGCTTTTATCACTCAGCGTAGTTTATAACAAATAAATATGTCACATTAGTTTTATTTTACAGATCCTGTTACCGCCTCAATTTTTTGAAGTGATAACTTCTATTGGGGCGCGTTTTGCTGGAGAGTGATTTTGAATGAACGTCACGCTGGGTTATGTAATGCTCATTCGGATTTTGTCGTCTTTAGTTGGACATATACATCCCTAAAAAGGAAAGGGGAGGGGCGTTTTTCCTCCCCCCTCCACTCTGAAACGCGGTAGTTTGTCATCCCCACCAATACGCCGTAAAAGTAAATTTCCTAGCTTCCATCTAAGTGGGGCTCCCCTCATCTCCCCCTCTCTTTCTACCGAAATGGATGCGGAATTCTTTCTCATCACTGGCGTAGCTAGTTCTAAGTGGGCCCCGTATCAAAATTTCTTCGGGGTCCTTTTCTAGAAATGAAAGGCTTGTTTGTGATACTGTAGTTACACACGTTTGGGCCCCATATCATTGGTACGGCGGTAGCAACGTCCCTGTTTCTAATTCTAGTTGAATCATGAAAATGAAACGTAATATTTTTAAAAAATAGGCTTAGAGAGAAAGAGAAATCCTACACTAAAACTAAACATAAAATGTTGGAAAAGGACAATTTTTTATAGATCTAAGTAAATAGTATAATTATTTTTAGCAATATTGCAGTGATCATAAAAATAAAAATCTGTTTTTGTAAGCGAATAGGAATATCAATGTAAAAACAGTTCTATTAATCACATTACTTAAATATACTTTGAGTCTAAAAAGAAAATTAAAACAATTAAAAATTTAAAAATAACAAAATTAAGTATACAGGTATTAAGAAAATGTTACGCTAAAAATTTTAAATACAATAAACCAATATATAATTAAGATGATTTTCCTTGCAGTAGCACCGAATATATTTGTACTAAAATGCAATACAATGACAAAAGAGCTAGTATAAGCCAGAGATTATGTAATATAAATCTTCTGATTTTATCCTTTTTTAAAGCATTTGACCTAAATTCCTTTCTTCCCAATCAATTACCTGTCTTACTATCCATTTGCTTAAATTAATTCATGGATAAAATTGAATGTTGTTAAATTACAACCAAAATTCACAAAGCCGAACCGAGTTTTCTGGACAAATTACCTATGTTTTTAAGTGGAAATTTTTAAGTAGATTTTTCAAAAGACAAATAAAAACATTTAGTTGATTTTTTAAAATCAAAATTCAATTTAACTATGTCAAGTGATCTAAAAGAAGGACGAGGAAGTGCGAAATAACGCTTGACGTTGTTTTTTATAGATATTTAAATAAAGTTTTGAATCTCTAAGGGATTTATAACCTATTTCAGCTACCATAAACCTAATGTTCCCTTCTTAGAATACAATTAATTTCCAAACATGATTGTATATTTCGCAGAAAAATATTCCCTTATGAGTATAGACATATGAATAAATAATTCTAAATGACAATACTAATACCTCCTTTTTTTTTATTCTCTCACCGAACTAATCCCTGAAATAACATTACAAAATTAGAAGTTATCACTTCTATCGTGTGGTCCTAAGCACACACACTTTTTTTTCAACTTTTTATCATACACGCAGAGGAAAAATATTTCCCAAAATAAAACGTTCTTTTAAATGAAATTTATCACTTTTAGCGCTGAAAGCAAAAAGTATAAACGACAAATATTGTTTCAAGTAAATATATTGTAAATTAAAAATCCCGAAAAAAAAAGTTCGCAAGTATAAAATAACCACTAAAGTTAATGTTCTTTAACAGTCTCACAGACATTTGAAACTTAATCAGTCAAAACTGAATTAATTATTTCTGTAATGTGTTACAACCAAGAGATAAATATTAATTAAATCTTTAGTACCCTCCCCCCGATTACGTATATTTAAATATTAATTATTGTATTTTTCAGATTTTATTTGTATAATCGATTTCTAGTTTATGGAATTATTATATTAATGTTACATAAATATAAATAAATATTCTCTCCCAACAGTTTGGAGGTTCATTCTCTTCTTCAAATTTCTGATTCAATTAAATAGATAAATTTTATAGACAGAGAGAAACTTATCAGAACGCACATAGTTTTCCATGGCTAGCTGTAAAAATTCTCACCAACTCTACATGTGGGTCTTATTCTTTCTCTTATTACACTCTGCCGGGTAAAAAATACTCCTCCGTCCAGAAAGTTGAGGGTGAACTATCGCAAATTACCGCAGTAGGATCAGCTAAAATTTATATACGAGACTAAAATCCACAGTAATGTCAAAAATAGCTATCTAATAGATTTTGAAGTCATGTATTCTTCCCGGGAATACAAAAAGGACGGAAATATTACGATTTCTCGGAAACCAAGGAATCCTGGAAGGAAACTATACACATCACCTCTTAATCGTAAAAAATTTTAAACGCAATACCGACAATATGTATAAAAGTCACATTATTTAATTCAAATCGGAAATTAAATGTTTATCTGTTGCAGTTAAGTAAAATAAATATTTTTATATAATTATTTATTCTGAAATTTTATATATTTTGCATCCATTTTTAACTTTGCATAACATAAATGTTAACCATGCTCAGATCGAAAAGTAAACTTCTTTAGTGCTATGTCTTAGAGATGCTAGAAATTAAGATGAAAATACATATTCTTTTAGCATAAGGGAAAGTGGAAGAATATTTTGTGATATTTTATCGATCTATGTCAGAATTTTCTACAGCGTCACATCCGAATATTTCGAAGGGCACTCCTTCGAAAAGTTACGCCTCTATAGCCGTGAGAAGTCACATATTTGTATGTGTCAGAAATTCTGCAGAGTCTGAAGTACAGACGATGTTTCCCTACTTTTTTTCCCTCTAGGGAAAAATGAATTTCTTTTCTGAAGAAGGTAGTCGTTTCTGCAACACGTTTGAGATTTAATCCCAACGGGAGTCTAACATTGACTCATAAAATAACCTTCTTTTTGGTCATGTTGATTTCATCCAGAAGATGTGATGAATATTTCATATTTACCGAAGTGTATATTTGTATACAGATAAATATCGGGCTTTATCAAAAATACATGCGCTTTAAAAATATTTATATTGTGCCCAAATGTGAAAATTTTGAAATTACTTATAAACAAGTAATAATAAAATAATAATAATAATGACAATAAACTAAAGTCAATTTTTTCTTACTTAGGTCAATAAAGAAAAAAAAAAATTATTTTTGGTTAATTTATTTAATACATTAATATTTGGAAAAGTGTATTAACATCGAGTCATCCACTACATGCTTAAAAATATATATATTTAAACTTGAGTAGAGCCATTTATTGTAGTTTGGTGTAACTTAATCAGGAACAACACAGAATAAATTTAAAATTAAAATATAAATTTAATTAAAGAATTAACATTGTTAAAAAACTGCATAGATATCGTCAGCCACTACAAATTATGATGGATCTATCCGTGTACTTTCATTAATCCTCTTGAGAAATCTTAGGTCTATTAAGTCGCGTTTATTCCCAGCCAACCCTCTGAAGAAGAAAACCTGATTATTCAAATTAGGTCTACTATATATATTCTAGGTCAGGGGGGGCGAACTTTTATGGATCAACGTGCCATTTTAAATAAAAAAGTGTTTAATAAGGTACAGACGTGTCATCAAATAACTTTGACTTGTGATTATTCGGAAAATAATAAAACTAAATACTAACAACATAAAACTCTATTTACTACGAAAAAATACCTTTTTCACTGTATAGTTATAAATTTTTTAATTATACGTGTGATTTAAATTAAAGTAAAATTAGTGTGACTTCTATTGTTGCAGATTGGATGACAAATAACTTATATTATGTATGTAAGATATTACTTTTTGTGTAATACATGTTGAATTTCAGTCATCTGACAAACGGTTTCTGGGCAATTAATTATTTTTGCTGTGGTTTTCTTTTTTGAGAAGAGGATTTACAATTTGTTTCAAAATTCCGTTTTACAGACGATGTTTTGCATACCACTATTCCAGAACATAAAATACACACAGCTCTGTCGCTTCTAATAATAATGCCATGTTTCTCGGCCCACCAAATTTAAAATTATCTGTTACATTTGTATCTTGCACTTTTTGTTTATTTGGTGAACTACCCATGTTAAATAACTGTTAAAAATCGTAAGTATAACATATAAACTTTAAAATACAGTTGCGTCAATGAAATTGACTATGTTATGCGTAGATAAAATTTACATCATAAGAAACTCCAGTTATGATGTAACTAAAGCAAGACAATAACAAACGAGTGTGCTGCCTGCCACCCCGCAACCGATCACTTGGGTTTATTCGTAATACTTCATACTGAATTTTGAAATTTTGAAATAAAAGGCAAACAATTTTGATCACTGGCGTGCCCAAAATATAGTGTCATGAGCCATCAATGGCACGCGTGCCACTCGTTTGCCATCCCTGGCCTAGGTTTACTAGATAGAGAAAAAAAAAGGAGAGCTAGATAGGATAAATTGCTACTGAAAAGGTATTATTCAAGTTTTTTGTCTTATTTGAAATATTAGATAGGTGGAATAATATATATTAAAGTGACAAGACTGGTCACTAGAGTTTTATTAGTGTTCAGATTATAAGGATAATAGATTTAATCTTGGAATAAGATGATCGATAATTATACTCTTCTCATAATTCGCGCATCTCACTGTTAATTCACATATTGCTTATATTGAGAACATCTTTTCTCGTTGAAATTACTTGAGTCAGTGTTGCTATTTGTGAGATCCATAAATAGATTGTTTTTCGAAATAGATAGTGTTCCTTCCCTTCCTCTCACATCTCTTTTTGGGCAAGAGAGAGGATATATTCCCTCACAAAGTTTAAACAATGTATTTGAACTTCAGTGGATGAATAAAAGGTATTTTGTTAACGATTGAAATTTTGAACAAGATATATATATATATATCTTTCTGTAAAATGTTTGTATTTTATATGAATTCCATACGAAGTTTAACTACACTAACGTAAAGCAAACCATTTGAAATATACATTAATGAACTCTCATAGCAGAAAATAACATTATTTTAATTTTCTTTTTTCCTAAAACATTATTCAATATTTGAACAGTTAAATTAAGTATTATATCATTAATGTATACATGTCAAACCTAAGGGCATATAAATATGCCTAGTTTTATATAATGCAATGATTTCTGCGTTAAATTTTATACCTTCTACACAAACATGCAAATCTTAAACAGCTTTTCCGATCTCAATGTAATTCTGCCAATGAAATTTTCTCTACAGAGGTACAGTGTTCACTTAAAGGATTAAAGAGTTTTTTGTACCAAAAAATTAAAAGATCATATGTACATATGGAATGAAACAAAAAAAAATACTTATAGAATAACATTGATATAAGGCAATGTCTGTTCTAAAAGGGTGTGAACAGCAAGCCAAATTATTTTAGTATGGGTTTACTACCTCCGGTTATTTCAATAATTGCTGCGAACTCTTTATGCATACTCACTACCAGATTACCCAACGTTCTTGAGGCAAGTGTTCCATTCGTCACTGAGCAATTGTTTAGTATTCTCTGGAAGATACCACTGTGCCATCATGTGGCTTTCCAATTAATCCCATACAAATTTCAATGGTATTTAAATCAGATACGCTTGCTGAACCTACGGATATCTTCAACTTCGGAAGCTGATGAAAATCATAGTCATGTGCTGTCTTCCAACGCCACACCAGAACCATCGCACTAGGAGATGGGTAATTTCATCACAGAATTTATCTCTGGATAAGGAATTTCTTTCAAAAATATCGAATTTTCTTCTTCCATTGATCATAATGCATTCCCAAGCAAGAACTTGCCAGAAGCAATTTTAATAATGTATTTATTTAATATTGTTGGAGTGAAGGCACATCAAATCTCACCACACTCTTGACACTCTTGGTTCTCATCACATCAAATGAAGCCGAGTATCAATTGTGATAATGAAATAAATCTCAAGTCTAGAGAGGACGTGCTTTAATCAATGAGGTTTCCGATCTTCGTGATGAAGACAGGGTTCCAAAATGCCACCTTTCTACAAAGGCGTTTAGTCTTAGTGAATTATGACCCATAAAGATCAGCTGCCGTATGAAACATTTTATTAATCTTGTTCACCGTTTCGCTTTGACCTTTTTTCGCCTACATAGCAATATATCTGAAATCACTCATCTTTGTTTTTTTTTTTTTGGCCGTTTAAATGTAGCCTTTTTTACAATTTGCATTATAGGATAAATTTACGTTTTTGAATTTATGTAAAAATTACAAACAATTCCCTTTTTGAAAAGTTTTTTCTAAAGTGAATATGCAAATGTATAAAAGTAAGAACAAATAGATAATAAAAAAGTTTAATTGTATGTTATAAAAATACGAAAAAAATTGAAAAAATCATGAATTTTTTTAAACACTAAATAAATAATTAAAACAAACGATTTACCAAGAAGGAATAAGCATTATTTTTTAAATGCTCCAGAATGATGTGCTCTAAATGGTTATGCAACAGGAACGTAGGACATCACTGACAGATATCCGTGGTGTTTTTAAAGTTGTATACAGGATAAGAAAATACTATTTATTTTCGTACTTACTTACTTACTCGAGAACATTAAGTAAGAAAACAGACTGTGTCTCTTCTTATTCTAGGTTGAGCTCATGACGGAATAACGCTGTAAAAGAAATGCTGGTTAGAACCATCGTCTTCGGATTCTCCTATCATCGCACAGATACTATCATCACATGTTCCAAGACTAAAGTAGAATACACTTCCGGCCATTAAACTTACAACAATAGAAATAAATGATCCAACGAACGTCAAAATCACATGAAAGGAAGATAAGTTTGGAATATGTAAAAGATTAGTATTTCAGCGCATTTAGACGACGCAGAAGGAAGAAACCACATCTGAAGCATTGCATAACAGAAAAGTTATGGGGTGGATTTCTCATTCAGAAAGTGCTTTGTAATCAGGGAATCTGCTTACAATATCATGCTATGATTCAAATAATAAGAAGAAATTCTTACCAGCAAGAGTAGGGATTCGACATAGGTAGCGTCTTTGCTTATTTCAAGTGTGGGGTTTCGTCGCATTGATCGAAATCTAACCACTGTCATGCCAATATGGAATAGATAGGTTGCTGAGTCAATCAATGGAGAATCAATAAGTTGCGGACGTATTGAAAGGCATGACTAACTCCCAAAAGGGTAGACATATTGGGAGGCTGGATCTGCAAAACCGTGCAACCCCATCACGAACCATTAATCGGAATACGGGTATGTTTGAAGCGCAACGCAAGTTTTTGCACTGGTGTGGAACCTCAGCACGGCAACCATTACTTCGAATTACCTTGGCAATGCATCATAGAAGGACATCCAACTCTGATGCCTCAAATGTCAACGCTGGATACAGGAATGGCACAAAATCGCTTTTTCAATCGAGTCCCAGTTTTGCATGCATTATTCTGATGGCCTTATGCGTGTCTCGAAGCTCCAAGTAGATCATTCATCTCCCTCTTGCATTTGATATCAGAAAAGAGGTCATGAATCTTGTGTGATGGTTTGAGTAGCTATTGGGAACTCGACATGTATATATCTATCTCAAATTGATGGTATTTTAATTGCAGATAGATAAATTTCTGCGAGGCTTGCCAAACAAAATCTTCCAACAATATAATGCAGCACCACGTGTTGCACTGACCATCCTCGACACATTGGGTATTCGATTGTTGCCCTGTCATCCTCAGCCATGTTCTCTAACCGATTATAAAGATAAAGTCATGTGTTGCTGCGAATCTGGCCTTCAACCGGTATCCAATTATCATGTTTAATGTGTAAAATATGGCATAGACTTGAAATAACATGACAAAAGTTGCACATATTTGTCATTCAAGCCTAGTTCGATTCCATGCCCAATCGAGTAGGGGCTGTTTTAGCTACTAGGGGTGGCTTCAAATTTTATGCCCATTTAAGAATGCTTGCAAATTAAAATATTTTATCTTGATGCCATCCTGTTAAAAATTATTTTTGTGTTTGCTATCCTTCATGCTGTTGCAATTTAAATGGTCATCAGTGTACATTGTTGAATTCAATGCTGCATCGCTCTGCTTGTAGCCACGATAATCATCTACTGCCTCGCTCTAGAGAATTTATCGAGATTGTGGGTTTAATGGCAGACATCCTAAACACAGCTATGAATGTATCTGAAACATGAGCAGTTGACTTGAGATAGTGGAAGTTTCGTAAGGTGGTGTTGAAGGGATTATTGGAAACTGGAATTATATTAGGCGATAAAAGTACTTCAAAAAATTAAAAGCTTTTCGGCAGAACTATATAATCATAATTTTTTTTGCGTAACTCCTTCAAGTAATATATATTTTTAAAATTTGAAATATGACTAATACGATTATTATGTGAATTAGTGTGATAAATGTCTAAAGTGCAAACTTACAAACCCGCGAAAATTACTTTTTAATTTAGAATAATCATTTTCTTGCATGCAGAGCATTGATCAAAGTTTTGCATATATAATGTTTTTAAATTTTATTTTGCTTTAATATTCAAACAAATAACAATTTTTTTTTTGTTAAAATGGATTTGTTTCATCCAAAATAAATAACTGATTTGCCAAATCAATCATATGCTGAACAGGTATAATCGTTGCCCTTTTTCTGAAATACATTGGGTTTTTATCCCAATATTTTTCCTTAACAGATTTTTTTTTATAATCGAAAAACCCTAACTTTTGCGATAAAAAAAACAATCGAATTTTTAGAATAAGGGAGGTATGTTTTATCTATATTTTGAACGGGAAATACATGTTCTACTTTCATTGTCTACAAAAAAGCCACTAATGATTTTCTTCAAAGTAATCCATCATAAAGTACCACAAACATGGTGGAAACATTATTAAATTATATTTATGCTATGTAGTTGTCAGTGAACACTGTTGCGCTCCTTTTTTAAGAATTTCCCCCTCCATTTGAGGAAACGCATTGAACAGATTTTTTATGGAGTGTACAAAAACATCTAGCGTACATTCATAAAAGGGAGGAGAAAAAAGACATTACAAGCACACAAAAGTGACGTTTTCGAAGCAAATGAGTCCTTTTAATCGTTTTCATCTTTTGGCATTGTACCAAAGACGAAACGGTTGCAAGAACATATTGAACATATATTCTACATTTGAAACATATATTCTAAAGGGAAATGTTCGTTTAATAAAGATTTTTTCAAAGAAGTAAAATCTCTTTAAGAACATCACAAAAATATATGAGTACCCTTTTTCATTACATTTATCATTTATAATTTTCTCAGAATGTTTAATGTGTCATAAGTAAGAAGACGAGGAAATTTAAAAACCAACAATTTTTACATAGTAGTTACACCAAAAAAATTACACTGAAAATTTTTTATTGCAGTACTTTTTTGAAAAAGTTATTTATATGTATATTGTAATTCAAATGACACTCTTAAAAGCTATGTGTGCTTATGATCCCACGATAGAAGTGATAAATTCAAGTTTTGTAATGTTATTTCAGCGATTAGTTCGTTGAATAAAAAACAAGTGGATATTAGTATTGTGGTTTAGAATTATTTATTCATATGTCTGTACTCATAAAGTTATATTTTTGAGTGAAATACACAATCATATTTGGAAATTAATTGCATTCTAACATAGAAAAAATAGTTTTATGATGGCTGAAAAAGGTAATAAATACTTAAGAGAGATTAAAAAGTTTATTTAAGTATCTATAAAAAAACTCTGTCAAGCGTTGTTCCGTACTTCCTCGGGCTTTCATTTGGATCATTTGACATAATTAAATGGAATTTTGATTTTAAAAAAAAAACCAAAGTTTTTGAATCCCTACATTGAAAATTAAGGGATATACATTAATAAAATACTCAACTTTGGGAAATTTAATCCGTTACATCTACTTAATTAAAATGTTACTTTAAAGTACCGTTAGCACGCAAAGGTCAAAAATATTCTTATAATACAAAAAGACTGACTTAATTTTTTAACGAAGTTTTATATCTTAAAAATGCTTAATAACCAAATATCACTAATATTTTATAGCACAAAATATTTATTTTTTAAAATTAAGAAATTTTAAAAATTTATTTGTTTTTTTTTTTTACTTATAAAATCAAGTTTTACCCATAAACCTGATTTGAAGATATTCAAGGAATCAGTTTAGCATTTCTTTAAGATCTCCGACTACTTTCAGATCCGTGATTTAAAAAAAAAACACTTAAATGGATACTTTTCATGATATTTAGTGTCACTTAGATCAAAATGTATGTATAAAATTGTTTTATGAACACTTTGACAAAAAAAATATTTAAATACAATATTTCAGCAAAACAGCAACTTAGAATAAATTTTTTTTCAAAATGTTCTCCTTTTGTGAAAAATGCTTCTATTATAATAACATTTTACCTGTATGTAGCTCAGACTTTTGCACAGAGTGTCTCAACTATGAATTTTGAAAAATTCACATTATTTTCAGAGTTACAACCAATTGAAATAATTATCGGAATTTGTTTCTTAAAATTTCTCCCCTCTGTTGTCGTAAAGCATGGATAAACCTACTTCTAATTTATGTATTTTAAAAAATTCTAGTTGAGCCTCTGTACAGAGGTCTGAGCTATATACGGGTAAAATATTATTTTAATGGAAGCATTTTTCACAAAAGGAGAATATTTTGAAAATGGGTTTATTTTGTCAAAATATTGTACTTGAATAATTTTTATTGTAATACTATTCGTAAAACAATTTTAAATGCATTTTCTAATCAAAGTGACACTAAATATCATAAATATTATCAATTTATATGCTTTTTCAAATTCACGGTTCCGAATGTACACAATGATCCAATTCGAATGTATTAATACACAAAAAATCGTTACAAGTTGTGCACTTTGAATAAAGTTTCGATTGAATGTTTTTTAAAGAACTGCATCCTAAGGTAAGAAATGCTGTATTTTCTTAGCATGAACTACTGCACGAATTTAACGAAAGTATCTAACGAAAAAATTCCAGCAGATTATTTGCTGGTACTTCTTCATCTGAAGAATCATCTATTAGTGCACCAGTGTTTTCAGATCGTAGGTTCTGTATTAAATCCAAAGCCTCTTGAAGACAGAGCTTCTTTTTTCCAGACTGTCTAAGAAAAGGGAAAAAAGGTAAATATTAGCACATTGAAAATCTCCTATTATTGTTAAATCTCAATTACTCACGAAGAAATTTAAAAGTTGCTTATTTTTGAATAAATGATAGATGTTTAATTTAAATATGCACAATAAAAATACATGCTCAGATCCAAACTTCAAAAGTTTTGGAAAAGGTTAAAACACAATAAGTAAAACTAAACATAAAAGCCAAAAAGCACACACATAATTTTATTGCGCTATAGTGATAACGCTACAACCAAACAAAAACCAACAATAAACTACACGAACGAAAAAAAACAACAAAATTCTTGCTCTAACATGCACTGGTTGTCTGTACTTATAAGTATCACGAAGTTATTCAATTATAAAATTAATTATATACACTGTTCACTTAAAACAAATAGTCAAATTGGTTTCTAAGGTCTTAACTAGCCTACAAAAAAGACACCTTTTGAAATTAAATACTTCAGGTATAAAAAAACAAATCTTCGCAATCCGATCAACATGTCAGCTAAAAACACAACTTTTGCTTTAAATATATTCGTCTTCCCCGCCAAAATACTCTTCATAGAACCTGTGCTGCCATGTATCCTGGAAGAGTGGAATTAAATAGTTTTCCTGCCAAATATCGTCAGAATATTCAAAACAATTGTTATTTTATGTAATAGTTTATATAAGTACCGTCGGTATATAAAAGGTTAAACTAATTCTACAATATGAGATAATAATTATCTTATATATATTAAAAAAGGGAAAGTTTGTGAGGAAGTTTAGGGTCTTTCACGCAAAAACAACTGAATGGATTTTAATGAAACTTTACAGTAAAATAGCTTATATAGGGTGTTTTTTGAGAGGTATAGAACTTTAAATTGCAATAAAACAACGATGTATTATTCGATTGACAAGAATATTTTTTATTCGAAAGATATTCTTGTAGCATTACATTTTAAATATGATTTCTGGCATAGGACTGCCACTGCTGGCTCGGATGTAGTCCAATCTAGACGTCCAATTTTCGATGACATTTTCCAACATTTGAGGCCGTATATCGGCAATAATACGGCAAATGTTGTTGTCTTCCAAATGGTCGAGCGTTTGTAGCTTATCCGCATAGACCTATGCCTTTACATAGCCCGACAGAAAATAGTCTAACGGTGTTAAATCACAAGATCGTGGAGGCCAATTCACAGGTCCAAAACGTGAAATTAGGCGGTCACCAAACCTGTCTTTCAATAAATCGATTGTGGCACGAGCTGTGTGACATGTTGCGCCGTCTTGTTGGAACCGCAGCTCCTAAACATCATGATTGATCAATTCAGGAATGAAAAAGTCAGTAATCATGGCTCTATACCGACACCATTGACTGTAACGTTGTGGCCTTCATCGTTTTTGAAGAAGGATTCCACCAGCCCATAAAGCGCACCAAACAGTCAGTTTTTCTGGATGTAACGGCGTTTAGACATACACTTGTGGATTAGCTTCACTCCAAATGCGAAAGTTTTGTTTGTTGACGTAGCCATTCAACCAGAAGTGCGCTTCATCGCTAAACAAAATTCGCTTATGAAAATTGGGAACAACAGCAATCTCGTTTTGGGCTCATTTGACGAATCTACGCCTTGCTTGATGATCGTTTTGATGAATTGCCAAACCAAACTGAGAATAAATCACTTGACAGATGTTAAATCGGTCGCCATCTTGGAAAGAAATGCCAACTTAAACTTCTATACCTGGAAAAAAAACACCCTATACATCAGAATAACACATAGGCTATCATTTATAGCATAGGCTATAATTTATAAATATATTATATGAAGTGTCCAAAATAAAACGATATTTGTTAAGTAAGTAGGAAAAAATTCTGCCATCTGCAAGCAATTCTGGTGTGCGTGGCAAAAAAACCCACCACAACATATATCTATCAATCTTTTGTTTGTAAAAACCCCTTTTTGTTTTGGCTACGCAAGGCGCTCGCTTCTAATTAATTCTTGTTTTTAACATAATGCGTATTTTTTTTTATTTAAGAAAAAAACTCAGTTTTGAAGGGATATGTTGTTATAAATCTCTCTTTATTTTATTTTTTTATGAGTTTATTATGCGCATTAGGTAGTAAGAAACTGATCTTTCTTCTAAATAAATGCTTTTATCAGTTCTGGTACTTAAAGTAAATAAACTTTTTCTTTCACACTGCATCATTTGGACAAATTTTCAAAATTTGTTTGTGGTTAGTAGTTAATTATAACGCTATAATTTAATTGAATAGGCACACACGAATATTGCATTTTTAAGTATAAAAATAATTATAACTACAGTACTATATTTTTGGAAGTGTGTGAGTGAGTAAATTTTAACGTTGCACTGTGTTCAGCTAAACGAGGGCTTTTAGCAACGCATCAAGTAATTTTGAACCATGGTCAAGTGACGTGGACGACACCTGAGCTAGCACCCCCTTCCCCTAACTACCACACCAACTTAGTAGGGATATTCTACCAATACATAGCAGGAATTGTCTTTGAAATCCACTCTTCCAAGATATATGGCAGCACGGGTTCTATGATGAGTATTTTAGCGGGGAAGGCGAATAGTTTTGTAGCATATATTGCGTTTTCAGCTGACGGTGTTTTCAGCGGATTGCTAAGACTATTATTTTTGTCCCGAAAAAATAGTTTATGTCAAAATTTAAGTGTCTTATGTTTTTGTATGTTAATGGAGACCTTAGAACATGATTTGTATACTTATTTTAAGTGAACGGTGTATATAATTAATTTTACACAGTGATATATCTTTAATTAATTTATTAGCTCTAACGGATTTAATTTTCCAAAGTGGAGTATTTTGTTTATGTATATCCCTTAAATTTAAATGTAGTGATCCAAAAAAATATATTGTATGAAAAAAACTGCAGTAAATCATAATGCGGTTGGATAAAGTATTAATGTGCATCGCTCCCCTACACCACGGTTCTTTCAAAGCTTTACTAAAGCTCGAGCTATGAAAATAGCTAGGCATTTTCCAACTTGACTCTATCGTTTACATTTCGCTATGTTTTTCATTGAATCGCCATTGTAATTTAAGAAACGGCGTTGCTTGCGAATATTACAATTTAACATAAAATATATACAACAGAAAGTAATATTAAAGGTTTATACTTTCAGATATAAATTATTTACACTACTTTAAGCTTTGATTACACAAAACGTTTAACAATGTGTTACTTTTGCAGAGATCAGCTTAGGGTGGAATTTTCAAAATCGACCTTCTAGAGTGTTACGGGAAGTTATAAATTAAAAAAAAATCCTTTTTATCAGCTATTAGATCTACAGACTTAAAGTTTAACAATTTTTTTTTGTTCAGATGAGATATGCAAAAATCTTTTTTTTTCTTTAATTGGCAATTCACGTAAAATTAACTCATTAACAGCTTCTTTATCCTTAAATCTGTGTTGTTTAATTTTTCAGTTCACCCGTGCGAAGAACAGGTATACCAGCTAGTGATAAATAAAATGATTGTGCATGAATTGTAATATTTTTATAATTGCTATTTCACAGGTAAGCAACGGTTGAGCAGTTGAAATTTGATATGCATAATAAGCGAGATTATTGCTTCAACTAAACATAAAATAAAATTTAATTATTTTTAAAGTGCATCACAATAAATGCTAAAATAATTAATTACTTCCTTGTATTCTCAGTGGTTTTTTTTATTTTGCTGTTCTAAATTTAAACTTTAGATATTTTTTTTTACATTTTCATAGATGGGGGTGGACTTGAAATAATTTTATTTTATTTTTAAACTATTTCCGATTAATATGTCGCGAAGTAAGTTAAAAATATATTAATTTCCTGAACGTTACAATTCTAACTGGGTTTGTTTGATTCGAAATGAGCAACATTTCCATAATATTTATCTAAAAGTAAATTTTCGAGAATATAAAAAGAAATTTTCTTTTTCACTTATTTTTAAGTATTTAAACTTAATTTAAACTTCTAGAAAAAAGACCTATCTCTCTGCTATCCGATAGTATAGTGTAGACTGTTTCTTGTTTTATTTTTAATTAGGGATCGCAATATTGGTATACCGGGATACCGACTACTGGTATTTTGAGTCATTTATACAATTTTGTAATACCGGTATTCACTAGTTTTAATAACGCTTTTTCGGTATTTATTAGAATTTTTTTTAATATTGTCTCCACTATACATTCAGGGATCGCCAACAGAGCAGAATAAAGGGCAAAATTAATTTACTGTGAAAATAAAGTTGCTACTTACAATCAAGAGAGGTGATAAAATGTGTGAATCATCCAAGGAGTTCTGCCAAAGAGCGATAATGAACACGCACAGGATTCGTAGTCTGATATTCATATCTGTGAAAACAAGGTTGTAGTTGTGAAGAAAGTGCGTAATATTTCAGTACTTTTTATAAATTATCAGTTTTTTATTTACATTGTATTTGATTATCATACTTCAGTGCTGAAAATACTTTTCCGATTTATTATACATATATATATATATATACTCATAAATAACAACGCATAATAATGATAAGAATAACTTTAAAAAGCATAAAACATCATAGCATAATATTTCGGTTTGGTTTAATTATTCATATGATGAAAACCACAGACTGAATAGTGATGTTTACACTTTTTTTGAGATTTAAATAAATTAGATGTTCCTTTACTTTTTTGCGATTCTTTATATACTGTTTTAATACTTAAGTTACTCAATATTTTTTGTGATATTTACACTCTCTAATAAAACTTGTAAATAAGACAAAGAAACACTTGCGTTTTCTTTCTTTTTTTTAAAAGTATCTACTACCGGTATTAAAACCAGTACCCCGGTGTGTTAAGACCTAAAAAATACCGAATACCGGTACTGACATTTCGGTTGCCTGGTAGTTTCGGATGCGGCATTAGCGGGTACATAACATTTCGTGGTTTGAGCGGACTTATTTTCCCCCCATCTTAAAACAGATAAGGGGTGCAGATAAATAAGGAAATAAATACTTTTAAAAAACACAATTATAGTTTAAAACAGTATTTAAAGAGGCAAATCTCTTTAAAAGGAATCACTTTTTTTCACCCGAAGTTTTCTGTTTTTACACTCGATTATCGAATTACAAAAATAAATATATTTTTGCCAATCAAATTTAATTATTTATATTGAATTGTTAAGATACTATAGAGTTAATGCATTTCAAATACAGAGAAATGTAATAAGAATGAAAACCTTCAGAGAAATATTTAAACATTAATAGTAAGTAACATAATATATAATGAAGGGTATGGACACATTTCAGAGATTTGTATTTTAGAGTCAAATAAATATTAGAACAGGTGCAATTACCATAAAATAAGTAGTTTCATTAATGTAAGTAAAGATAAATGTTAGAAGTAAAGTATATAAAAAGATACAAGCAAATAAAAGAAAAATAAATACAAGTAAATAAATAATAACTAACCTTTATTATAAAGGCATAAATGTCATTTACCATTGGGTTTAGACTCACCTGTACAAAGCTTACAGAATTTAGACATTTTTCTAAATTTTTTGATGTTACTAATTATTTTATATTCTCAGTACTTTCATCCAGTTTTCCAATTGTTTTTTTCGATTTTATTCTAAGGGTCACCCAATTCTTTGGATTTTATATTAAAAAAAACTTTTTGTGTTTATTCTTTTAGTATTTTAACTAATAAGTGGACATTAGACTGGTTTCTGTCAGTGATTGTTATTAATTTGGAAATTATCCGTTCAACAGAATTTGTCCTATGAGACTGTCCATATACATTCCATACTTTAATGGGCATATTTGTATTGTCCATCCACTGCTCGATTGACATTAAAATGCTTATAACTGTGTGAGAAATATTGTGTAATTTGCATGGATTTGCAAGATAAAATTCAAGAGCAGTTCTTGCTTAAATTTAGATTTTTTACCTTGAATCTGTTGATATATCAATAAGTTGTTCCTTCTCTTTTATTGTAGGTTTTTCCCCACACAATGGAAAAATGTGCTCTTAGTTTTGCAAGACATTGTACTAACGATTAAAAAACCCGCATAATTAACAATAAAATATTAACAATGCAGTAGGACGTACATATAAATATTTTTTAGCGTTTTATATTATTTTATTAAATTATAATAAATGTTAAAAAGGTATTGCAAAATAAAATTGTTGTACATGAAACAAAATTTTTAGTTACTTAAGGGCAGGGTTAAGCTTTAAATTCTTGTGGGTAGATAAACTTCATACAGAACGTGAACCCATTTTGATATACATTTACAAGTTTCTCTTAGATTTTTTTTATTGTGACTCGTGGAACCCTTAGTTTTGCCTCAAGGAACCCCATGGTTCCGTGGAATATATTTCGTAGACCACTGGTGTAGACTTAAAAAATGACCAAAATAACAGGATTTTTGTATTTGGAGAAGAATCTCTGTACCTTTTGGAAAATAGAAAGATATTTTTCTTAGATGGAACATGCAAAAGTTGTCCGAAACAATTTTCTAAAATATATTCAATATACGTCGACTTAAGGAGTAAAGCAACTGAGACCAGCGTTTACCCAGCGCTTTTTATAATTCTGCCTGATAAGAGACAAACAACTTAACATTGCAACCTTTCAGTATGTGAAACGTTGGTGTCGTAAGTGGAAGCCAGACATTATAAAATTGGATTTTGAAGCTGCAGAACCATCAAATGTTGTATGTCAAATTTCAGAATTTCATTTTAATCCAGTAAGGGAATATAAACAGAACGAAGGTATTAGAAATGTCTGTACACACTGATTATCTTGTCGAGCAGTGGATGTTCAATACAAATATGCCCATTAAAGTATGGAATGTATATGGACAGCGTCATAGGACAAATTCTGTAGAAGGGTGTAATTCCAAATTAAATGCAATCACTGGCAGAAACCAGCCTAATATCCACTTATTAGTTAAAATACTAAAAGAAGAAACGCAAAAAGTGACTTTTAATTTAAAATCTAGAGAATTAGGTGACCCCTAGAATAAAAAGGAAAAAAAAGCATGTGTAAAATTGGATGAAAGAATTGAAAACATCATAAAAGGAATAATTCGAAACATCAAACACTTTAGAAAAATGTCTAACATCTTTTTGAAATTAGTTGAAACTAAATCCATTGGTAAATTACATTTATGCCTTTATAATAAAGTTTAGTTAGAATTATATTTACTTGTATTTATTTTTATATTTATTTACTTGTATTTATTTTTCTTTTATTTCTTGTATTATTTACTTTACTTCTAGCATTTATCTTTTTACTTACATTAATGAAACTAATTAATTTTATGGTAATTGAACCTGTTCCAATATTTATTTGACTCTAAATACAAATTCCGGAAATTTGTCCATACCCTTCATTGTACTGTGTTACTTACTATTAATTTATAAATATTTCTCAGGAAGTTTTTATTTTTTATTATATTTCACTATGTTTAAAATGCACTCATATATAATATCTTAAAAATTCAATATAAATAATTAAATTTGATTGGCAAAAATGTATTTATTTTATCCTTGTAAATCGATAATCGAGTGTAAAAACAAAAAAAAAAGAACGGTAAAAAATACCCTTATCCCACGTGAAAGAGATTTTACCACTTAAAATACTGTTTTTAATTATATTTGTGATTTTTAAAAGCATTTATTTCCTTTTTTATCTGCGCCTTTTCTCTGTTTTAAGATGGGGGGAAAATGTGTCCGCTCAAAACTATGAAATTTTATGTATCCTCAAATAACACGTCCGCAACCACGCCACCGAAATTTTAGTCCGATATTACAATCTCTATTTCGAATGCAATTAAAAATTTTAACTCACTTATAAACTTAGGAATAATATTTTATATACGAGGTATATCCAGAAACTAAGTTCCGTTTGGTAATAAAAATAAATTGTATACAGATACAGAAAAAACATTTATTGGACAAAAATGTAAAACTCTTAAACTACCTTTCCACATAACTGCCGTAATTTTGCAGGCATGTGTCATATCGTGGCACAAGTTTTTCTATGCCTTCTTCATAGAAGGTTGCTGCCTGTGTCTTCAACCAGTTGGAAACATTTTCTTTCAGCTATGACCAAACACGTCCCAGCCAAATCCTCGTTGGAGGGTTTGTCCGT
Organism: Trichonephila clavipes; assembly: GCA_019973935.1. Taxonomy (NCBI): domain Eukaryota; kingdom Metazoa; phylum Arthropoda; class Arachnida; order Araneae; family Nephilidae; genus Trichonephila; species Trichonephila clavipes. The sequence continues at coordinate 203,523 of BMAU01000172.1, forward strand.
AAATTCACAAATTTGCCGATAAATTTCGATTGGTTTCATTTTCTTAGCATTCAGAAAACGAATTACACATCTGATTTCGCACGCAGCGGGATTTTCAATCAACACCGACATTGTAAACAAGCACAGCAAAGCGTACGTGGCTGACAGTGATCTAAAAATGACGCATGTGTGCTTCTTCTCCTTGATACTGAGCGTCTGTCGGGCATTCGCGGAACTGCGATCGCTGCGCTGGAGCGGATATAAATAGAAACGGAACTTAGTTTCTGGATATGCCTCGTATATAACCTACTTTGACATAAAGCGAATATTTTTGAACTAGCTTAAAAGTTATTTTTAATTTCCACAAACTGAAACATTTGTAGAAAAAAACTTGTTTCGTATTTCAATTCCTATCCCTATTTAAAAGAAACTACAAAATATTGATAAAAAGTTTCTCCCTCATACATAAAAGTTTATTTTTCTCTTCAGGGAAGAAGATACAGAAATACGATGTTATCTTCGAAAGTTTTTGATCAATAAATATAAATAAAAATTATAATGTCATCTATAAATGTATACAGCGTAAATAAAGTGCTGCATGAAATATATTTGAGTGGAAGTAAATATAGGGCTTTGGAAATTTAGCAAAATATCTCAGAAGATTCAAAGAAATATTTTTGTTGGATTTTACTTTTTATACTTGCAAAAGTTTTTCAATTTGTTTTTAGATTTTGACTGGCACATTTTGAAAATATTTTATTTTTGCTAAAGATATATGGTATATGCTGGAAACTCTTAAGCTGGGAGAAAAGCATTGCTTATTATTTTTTTATGGAAAAACAATTAGGTTTTTCAATAATATTAAGGTATTTTCAAAATTTATTATACACTTTCAGTGTTTGTTAAGTACTTTTTTTCAGTTTTACTATAAACCGATTAAAAAGAAATATGGTTACATGTTTGCTATAAATGCCTAAAATAATTACGCAATATGTTAGAAAATAGTTTCTTAATCGTTACTCTTTTTAGTTTAGGTTTATATAAAATAGAAATTGTTTTATAAACACTTTTATTGGTTTTTTTTTTCATTTTTGATGTGTAACATCTTTCCTCTCGGTTGATGGATATTTGTTGGAAGTGATTTCGTGAAAAGAGACGGATGTGTGTAACAGGATGTGACTTAAGAGCGCGCTTCTTGATTTGACCAATGAGAGTTCGTGGCTGTGTCTTTTCGCTACCCTCGAATGGGGGTCCAACTCTAGTAGCTATCAAGCACTCGAGACATGCTTGACTCTAAATCCATTAGCCATCATATTGAGGAGCAAAGAGCGGCATAATGCTTAGTTGAAAAAGAACAAACAGTGATTAAAAAAATTAAAGATTTCTTGCATTTTGTACTTTTACCAAATAACGAAAGTGGTTCTGCTTTTTCTAAAAAATAATCACTCGCTTCCTCTGGTTTTGAGTGGCAATTTTAACTTTAACTTTAGTTTGCCAAAAGCTGAGCCGCTCATAGCTTTTGTGAATGATGAACTCAAGCTCGAAATGAACGCAAATTAGAATGTTTCGTCTGTGTTACCGTTATTGACGCTGTTTTTCTTTCTCAACGGTTTTAAATATTTTGAAATCACAAGTATATGTGTCATATTTTAGTTATCATAAGTCTATTGCCTCTAATCTTCCCAAATTGAACAAGAATAATTATTTTTGATAATATATTGCATTACTCATTTTGTTATATATATATATAATTAAATACAATTTTCAGTAAAGATATAATCATTCGATAGAAAATTATTTCCAATCATACCCGAGATTCATATTTTTTTTCAGGGAAGAAGTTAATATTGCGTATTTACCAGAATAACATGCCATATGTTACACATCCTATGCGACTGCTATAAGAGTCATTTTATATTTTTAATCGAAACATTCATTTTAGAAAAAAATTATTATACCACCCCCTTGTATACAAAAATATTTATTTAAATTTTACTCAATTTCTTAAAAATTTAAAATCTAAATTCGGCTCTCAGCAGAATTTTCCCATAACACTGCTAATATATGTAGGTAAGTATTTGGTGAATTGTTTTGGTGCACATCTAATTCATGCCCTCTGCCATCAAAAAGAAAATATAACTGAGATGGTACACCTTAGCGCGAATAACTAGCATAGTAAAAATTTACACATGAGCCAGAAATGCTGATGACAAGATAGGATTATTGTGCAAACTTCATAAAGTTAAGAATCCTTTTCTCTATTAGGGTGTTTTTCATGCTGGTAGAAATGACTTTCTCTTCTGTACACTGTTTATATTAAGCATATTAAGGGGTGTTGGGATGCTAAAATATTATTTTTCTGACAATTTGATATGTTTACATTTTCAAATTATACAGATTATAAACTTTCTAAAAATAGCTTACTTTAATCTCTAGGATAATGATAGAAATTCTAAAAACCTAGTTTTAAATAATCGTTGAAACTGGGGCACTCCCATTTGAATGGCGGAAAAGGTAAACAAAGCACTTTGTTTTTGCTTAAAAATTGGAACTCTCAGATATAAACCAAAACATGCAGCTTTTATTGTAAACTAAGCCTTTTATCTTTTTATTTTCCAGCCTATTAGAATTCCCACTGTATACATTAAAACCAATTTATATCAAAATGTAAATTTTGATGTTCGATGTACCTTTTCTGAGAAATTACTGTTCACAGATATGTACATTTTTTATGATATATTTATAATAAAAGTAATATATACTAAAATGAGCTTTTTGTAAAAAACTCAAAAATTTACTTTTTACAAATTTTTTTATGTGAAAAATGGGTCAAATTTCGCAATGTTTGATAAAATATTTCATAAATTATTTAAAAAAACCAAAATTAGCTAAACGTTCATTTCAGTACAATGAGAAAGGTGTACTTTAGTTTTATGAAAATTTTCAAGCATGCACATCTACCAGATTTTGAGAAAAGGTACATCAAAACAGCCAATTTAACATTTTCAGTATATAGATAGCGAGGTTTCCAACTCTCTTTAACCTGGGAGCTGTCACGCGGGTTCACAGATTCCCCCTTAGGCTCATGAAATCTTTAATTCTAGGAAAAGTGTTTATTTGTTAGCAATGACCTTGTCAGTATCCTCCTACATGACACTCTTCATAGGCACTAAAATGTGTTTGTCCCTCTTTTTTTGGGAGTATCAAGCATTTTTCAAAATTTTAGGGTACTTGGAATGACTCAGCTTCCTTCGTGACCAATGCTGTTACGAAATATTTTATATAAACAGACTAGATTTTTTCCCTGTGAACGATTTAGTGGTTTTAATTGCTGTGTTGTATGACTCATTCTTGTTTATAAGTGCAAATGAATGTACTATAAAACAAGTACTATTAAAAAAATTAAGTCAATTTCTACTTATATCAACAAAGAAAAATTTTATTTTAGCTACTTTTCATTACATAGTTGCAATTAATATAAATATGTATATACAAATGACAGGATAACCCACTACATTAAGTGGTAATGAATTTTTATTAATTATCAATTAAAATATTGTACTATGATCCAAAATAATCATGCATATAAAATGTAAGCTCAATTGAGCGCTTTAAAATGTATTTTATTAACGATTGAAAATTCCCCGAAGATAAATAAATACATAGAGAGTGTGAGCTAATAGCAGGTATTGAAAAAAATGGGCATCTGCGGTCTCTATTGGATAAATTTGAAACTGTTCAAGTGACCTAAGAAATTGATAAAATAAATATTATTAATAATGATAGCGAAAGTAAATTTTAGAAACTCAATAAACATGAAACGTTTGATTTTAAAACAAAATTTTCAAATGATGTATAAGAAACTAGATCGAAAATGATATAAAGCCCTATGACACACTGACCCCGTCAAAAAAACACACAAGGAAAAGTTCAACATGCTATTTGTCCATCATTAAAGGACAATAAAACTACAATAACATGAAAATTTTTAGTTTTCCTTACAAATATCATTCATTGAAAGTTAGTGAAAAGTATCTGTGATTTATGTTGCCTATTTAAGTCACGCACATTTGAAACTTCTTGGTTCATTTGATTGGATATTTTTACTCAAATTATCAAAGGAAATTCCTTAAGAAAAATTCAAAGATAAGTCCTTAAAAGTAGATAAGTATATTTTCCCTTCATTAAATTATTCACTGAATTAATGATTTTTATCATGTACAATGAAATTAATTTTAAAAAAGGATTGGGGGACTTAGTCAGCCCACGCGACCATTAACGTTATGATCAAATACGTACCTTCTTTCGGGTTAATGTTCGGTTATAAGAAAATCAAAACCAAAAATAGTTGTAATAACAATACAGAGAGGATTTGTATACTTATTAATAATTACTATGGAATTAAATAAATTTAATTCCATAGTATGCATTTCTTACTTCCACAAGTAATTACTTTTTAGGGGAAATGGTGTTAAGATCACGAATTCGTGGTTGGCATTGTTGAGTCACGAGTTCGAGTACCAATGCCAGTGTACACCTAACGTGCAAAAGGGCACTTTAAACCAATCAGCTCAGAGTGTGGAACAGAAGCTTTAAGAGTACGATACACACTGAGATTTTGTCTAGGGCAGGGGTCTTCAAACTTTTTCAACTCTTGGAACCCCTAGAACTTGAAAGTGCTTTCGTGGAATCTATAGAGCTAGAGAGTGTCTTGGTGGAACCCCATTCCATACACATACTTCAAAGAATATATATGAAAAGAATATTTAAAGTAGATCAACATGTTATAGACAATTTATGTAAAACAAAAAAAAAGTCTTGGATTTATTAATAGAGAATTCGAGAATTCGAATTTTTAATGCAATTTATTCATTAATAATCTTAATTTGTGATTCAAGTGTCACCTATCCATAGGGCTTCGGTAGCCCAGTGGTCAAGGTATCGGATTATGACAAGCATGTCATGAGTTCGAGTCTATTACCACTAAAGACCCACCGTGTAGGAACGCAATGCTCGTTAAATCTAACGAGATCTGAAACGTCATCCCGTTGGTGTGATGTGTTTGTTAGGAAAAAGGGTGGCAGCTCAGGTGTCGTCCTCGTCACTTGACGACGGTTCAAAATTACGAGGTATGTAACCAAAAGTCCTCGTGTAACTGAACATTGCAACGTTAACATTCACTCAGTCACCTATCGATGCATTTTATTTAGTAACTGAGATATGTATTTGCTTTTTTTTTCATACGAAATGTTGAAAACTGGGTGTATTGAGATTAAAAGCAATTGCATTACATTTTCTGAGATAAACTTGTTTTTATACTTTGTTTTTGTAGCCACTTACTTTGAGAAATATATTTAACTTAAACTCAATGTTCTGAATGTCATTAAAATGTTTATAGCTGTGAGAGAAATCTCGTGTATTTTGCATGAATTGCAACTTAAATTTAGAAACTGTCATTCTTCCTTTTCTTCATTATAGGTGTTGTTTTCCACAAATGTAAAAAAGAACATTTTCCTTTAGAAAACTATTTACTTTTTCAAGATATTGCGCCAATTAATGAGTGTAAAATCATCTCGTTGAGCCCGAGATAGTAAACGATAGAATATTCACAATCTAGTAGTTAGTACATATAAAGATAAAATGGGATTTTAATATTCATTTATTACCATGTTTTTTATTAAATCGCTTTCTTGTTTGTCAGAGTGGAATTTTGTAATTGATTTAAAACAGACTTTCTAATGAGTTAGAGACTTGAAATTTATTTGGACCATATCTCAGAAGTAAGCGAACATGCATGAAAATGTGAAAAAAAATTAGTTACCTGGACCCTCAAAGAGGCTGGCTCCAATTTTAACAGGGACCCCGTAACTCCTGAAATAACACAAATATACACAAACAAAGACAACATGTCGATAGCACGGGTCGAGTTGCGAATACGTATTCAATTTCGTGGCTCTGGGGTCCGAAAGGGGCCCCAGGTTACCATGTTTTTTTATTAACTCGTTTTCTTGTCTGTCTGTCCGGGTGGAATTTTGTTATTTATTTTAAACTAACTTCTGTATGTTCTAGATACTGGAAATTTGGATCATAGCTCAGCAGTGGATTACAATGTATGAAAATGTAAAAAAAAAGTTCTAGTCTTGAACCCGGGAGCCCGAAGGTTCTTGTGTGTTTGTCCGGGTGGAATTTTGTAATTGTGATTTTAACCTAACTTCTTGATGAGCTACATACTTCAAATTTGAACTACAGCTTAGAAATGGATGACAATGTATGAAAATGTCGAAAATAAAGTTCTAGTCACGAACCCGGGTCCCCGTAGAACCTTGTATGTCTGTCCGGGTGGAATTTTGTAATTGATTTGAAACTAACTTCCCGATGAGCTATAGACTTAAAATATGAACCATAGCTCAGAAGTGGATGGTAATGCATGAAAAGGTAGAAGACAAAGCCCAGGTTCCCCGTAACTCTGAACGCAAAAGAATTTCACGAATACGGACCCTGATTGCATCGTATTCAGGCTCTTCCCCCGTGACTCTTATATGTATGGATGGAATTTTGTAACGCTTTTAAAGAATTTACACAACACAGCTGTCTTTGAAATATATCAAACCAAAAGACCACATTTTCGATTGCACGGGTCAAGTTGCATCTATGTATTCAATTGTGTGGCTCTGGGGTCAAAGAGGGGCTCCCAGGTTACCATGTTTTTATTAACTCATTTTCTTATATGTATGGATGGAATTTTGTAATTGCTTTTAAAGCATTGATTTAGATATAGCAATCCGCATATACCGCAACTCGGAAAACTTCATACCGACAATGTTAAATTGGCTGTTTTCGAGGTACATTTTCTCAAAATCTGTTATATGTACATGCTTGAAATTTTTCATATAATTAAAATATACATTTCTCATTATACTCAAATGAGATTTTGATGCACACAACAAACATAGCTGTCTTCATAAAAAAAAAATTTGAAAGATATCAAACCAAAGAAATACGAGTTTTCCATACTGAACAGTAGTTTCTAAGAAAAGGGTCAAAAATTCAGGTTAGGATAATTTAATCACATTGTATCAGGTAATATCAACAAGACTGGAAAGTAATAAAAATAGTTAGAAATTTTCATATGGAATCATATGTACCCAGTGACAAAAACTTCTAATTGTACAAAGAGTGATGCTTCGCTTTTCAAATATTAATGTAGGCCTCCACAACACAAGGACTATTTTTTTTTGAAAATATTGCAATTTGACGTATCTGAATCAGAGGGACAAAATCCATGCTGGTTTTTCATAAATGTAAAAAATTGTTTCACGGACAAATTTCCGTCAATCTATTTCTTCAGCATAAAAGGCTTTTCGAGTTTTAGTTTTCAACTGGTCGAAGACGTGTCCCCATTCTTTTCATCTACTATGATACTGACATTTCATCTGTTCGTACTGACTTTGGTAAAGATGGAATTCATTTTATCAAGTCAAAATATATACAGTTTTCATTACTTCAAAATTATGGAAGAATCGAGCGAACACAACGTCCACTAATCCTGTGCTGGATCTGTGCAGTCCGTAAAATGCAAGGATGTTCAGTGAACCATGCGATTTTATACATCGGACCTGTATTCAGTTCGTAATTGCTTGGAGTTAAAGGTTATATTTACAGACATATGTCGCTTCACCACGTTAAGCAACCGTGTCAGATCATTGGATGGATTGAGAATAGTGCAGCTCTCGATTGCTCGAAACACTGGCAGATGGTTCAGTTTCATTAGTACAAAAAGGCAAGACATCGTGCAATGAAAACGTAATGAAGGAGATGATGAATGTATCGTGACAATTAAAGACTTGCGAGTTCAATCATCATGAATGATTTGAGTCATACTTTATTTAAAAAATTTTAACAAACGAATTTGACATTGATTACTTTTTTTTTATATTTGAATGTGAGTTATATAAAAAAATATTTTCGTTCGCTTCTTTACTTTATTTCTGAAATAATAAATGAATAGTTTGATGTATTATTGGTAAGATTACTTTTTTTTTTATAGATATATGACGCTTCTTTACTTTATTTCTGAAATTTTGAATAGTTTGATGTATTATTGGTCAGATATAATAACCAGAAGAGAGAATTTATAGCTGTAATTACGCCATCAAAGTATTTAAAATTGATTCAAAAATTTCATTCACATAACTCTAAAAAGCAGAAAATAATAATAATAAAAAAATAATGTATCAAGTTTTTATAACGGACAAAAAAGTATAAAATAGTTTCTTTATACCTTATGAAGGATAAAACTACATATGAATTTCTAACATTTCTAAATAATTGTGAAAATTCATACTTGGCTATTAAAATATTTGTAAGATTGGAAACTTAAAACATGGGGAGCATTCAATACACAACTACATATAAAAAGTGTAAAGAGTCGCTATCAATAAAATAACTTAATTATTGGTGCACGTTATTTGCGTTTCAATAAATATGTTAGTTTAGCTATTAATGCATCAATTATCTTCTGCATTCGCCCCATGTTTTTCGTTTCTTATCTTACAAGTACTTTAATAGCTATCAAAAGATTTTAAGTATGAATTTTGAGGATAAATAAGAAAAGTTAGAAATCCATATGTGTTTTTATCCTTCATAAGGATTAGAGAAATTGATCTATACTGTTTTGTCCGTTATAAAAAATATGGTACATTGATTTTTTTTTTAATTTATGATTAATATATTATGATAAAATTGTAAAAAGAGAGAGAGAGAGTAGTAAGTAAAAGGGGGGAGGTGAGCTTTAGATGTGCTTGTAGTTTATAAACTTCAAACAGAACATGAATCCATTTATCATACATATTTATTTCTTCTCAATTTTTTATTGCGACTCGTGCAACCATGGATATGTCATGGAACACAGTTCCCGGGATTTTGGGATTACATTATCCAAATTCCGGGATTAGTCAATGTATTAGGATTGGACTAGTTAGGAAAAATACTTACTGTATATATTAGCATACCAGTAAGTTTGAAGGGCAATCAAATGATCAGCAAACGTATTATGCAGCCTGGCGGAAATGTGAACCATGTCTTCCTTTTATTTTTCTACAACTTATGTACGGTATTTCAATAATAATTACAGTGATGAATTGTTTATCTTTTTAGAATTTTCTCAGGATCAGGGTTTCGTTTTTTCTTTTAACGAGTAATATTTTACGTTAAAACGTAATTAAAAAAATCTCTCATTGAAGAAATACAATAAATTAAACATTTTTTTTTTTCTTTAATTTGGTTTTGGGATCAGAAAAGCTATTTGATGAAGGAAAAACGCCAGATGATATACATAAATTATATCAGTGTTGGTATTTTTTTATTATGGAAGAAAGTATTTTGTTTTACTTCTCTTTCCAGTTCCTTTTTTAAAAAATTCTTAAATTTTCGATATGCTCACGCCCCCCTTGTAGGGTTATCGCACCCCACCAGGGGGGACTCGCCCCACACTTTGAGAAACGCTGATTTATGGCATTTAATTGAAGAAGAAACGGTGACTAAATTTATTACTGAGACGTTGCTTATACCATTGTATAAGTTTCTCTGTAAACCACTTAGATCTGTGCGACACTCTCCCATACGAGAAATGACAGCTGCATATAATTATTTTCTTATAGTATACTTATAATTACACAAAATAATTTCCACGTACCTATTTCATTAATAAAATATTAATTTTCAGAGAATTAAATTCATAGAAAAATTTAAAGAGAAACAAATTTCAAAATATTATTCAGATAAAAATTAAATACAGAGATATTAATCCAGGGATTTCGGAACTTAAAGAAACACCGGGGGTTCGGGATCTTGAGATCCAGTGGCTGCACAGTCCCTAGTTTCGTCCCTTGATCGTAGTACCTAGTTCCTAAACCCATCCACGATAGCCCAGTGTTCCTTCATAGTCGATGTAAATTAAAAAATCAAACCAGTTATTTAACACTAGAACGTCCATCGGAATCAATTTGATACCGGAGCCTGTTTACTTTATTCTCCTTCCAGCATTTTTGCTGGGAATTTGAAAATTTTTCGAGGCTTTTAATCATTTCCCTTGGTGATTACACAGAAAAAGTTTTGAGATTCTAGGTAAATTTAGAGTGATTTTCCAACTAAATATACCTAGAACATCTGCTTGTGTCATTTCGACACCAAGACAGATCATATTTACAAAATGTTTCGTTCAACAAAATACTACTAACTAGATACCATAAGTAAAACAAACTTCCGAAAGTTCTATCGCCCATTATTTTTTAAATTCAATGCAGTGTCATTGAGTTCACAGTGCAAATTAATCTATTATACTAAAACTATTGGCGCTAAGTGTTTTGTTGCACAGTATTTGATTATCTACCCATAAAATTATTCCCATTTCGAACCTTGTGCAGAACCGACACCATGAAACGATGCCTCTTAGAAAAGGCCTAACCCTTGATGAAATTGTTAATTTCTTGCGAAAGCTTTCTAAGAATGAATTGGATCTAATTTAGATTCTGATGAAGACGTAATATTGAATGAAAATGACTGCGAAAAATCTGAAGAAAGTTAGAAGTAATTGATAATATTCCAGTAAATTCTGATGTATATGTCACTAGGGATGACATAGAATATATGCCGCATAATAGTAATGTTCATGGCAGATTTGCGATTCAAAATGTTTTCGACAACTCATTGGTTTAACAGGCTTCTAAAAACATAATGTCAATGTCAATCTTTATGATATAAGGGTCTTAATATATGATAATTATATGAAATAATATTAGAAGTTCTTAAAACTAAACCCTGCTGAACAGCTGTCCTGTAATTATTTAGTTAAAACAATTACTTTACATATTTTATATCGCGGTGACAAAAATACACCGATGGACGTTTAAAGAGAGTGGAAACTCAACACCCATCTCTCTTTATATACTGGCAATGTTAAATTGGCTGTTTTTGATGTACCTTGTATATGTGCATACTTGAAGTGTTTCATAACATTAAAAAGTATACCTTTTAATTATATTGAAATGAGTTTTTAGCTAATTTTGAATTTTTCAATAGTGTATGAAATGTTTTACCAAAGATTGCGAAATTTGACCCATTTTTCCCATAACAAATTTGTTAAAAAATATTTTTTGAATTTTTTACAAAATGCTCATTTTAGTATAGTTTTCATAAAAAAATGTATATACCTGTGAACAGTAGTTTCTCAGAAAAGGTGAATCAGACGTCAAAATTTACATTTTGAGATAAACTGATTTTAATGTATACAGTGAGACTTCTAATCGGCTAGGAAATAAAAAAAACTGAAAGGCTCAATTTATACAATAAAAATATATGTTTTGGTTTATATCAGACGTTCAACTTTTAAGTAAAAAAGAAGCACTTTTTTTTGTTTCTATATTTCGTCATTCAAATCCCAGTTTCAACGGTTATTTAAAAACTGGTTTTAAGGGCTTCTAATTATCCTAGAGGTTATATAAGGTATTTTAAGAAAGGTTAAAATCTATAGAAATTGAAAATGTAAAAATTTCAAATAGTCAAAAAAGTATGGTTTTAGCTTTCCAACACCTCTTAAAGGTAATATATATACCGGACGTTATAGTGTCAATATATCATTTTATATAAAATACGTATTGTATGCAATAATATGCATTAATGATGCATATACAAGGAGTAGGAGGTAACATTAAGGCGTAACGAAAGTATGCGTGTACAATATTTTTTTTTTTAATTAATGATGAAAGGCGAGTTATTTTAAAACCTTACAAATACCCGTAAAATACTTATATGTACTTCTTAAAAAAACTTTAAATTATTAGTGATTACCACGAGAAAATCATATTATAAAGGATATTTTATTAAGTTTTACATTGACGAAAAAATGCACTTAAAAAAAGGCTACCAGAAAAACAGTTAATAAAAGCTAATATAATTCATCAAATTACAAAACCATTTTAAAGACTAATTTAATAATATTGTCGTTATGAATTACCAATTAAAGAAAGATGCATCGTCTTTTAATGTAATTATTCTGCTTTTTCCGTTTTTCTAAAAAGCCTTTCTTGTTCCCTTTCGAATTGAATCTAAATATTTAAATCACCATGAAATTCAAAGAGAAAAAAAATGACACCGTGACTGTTTTAAAAAGTTATCTCCTCGTGTTAATGTAATCGCATAAATTCGATAAATTAGAAATAAATTTCCCACTTAGTAAGTTTTTAACATAAGCGTTATTTTATGTTCCTAAAAAAATACTCAAGAGAATAATTATTACGGCATTGGAGAGCATCTCGTAATTAAATATTCAGGATATCTTTTATTGAAAGGAAAATGGTAATTACCAGAATTACACTGAATAAATGATAGCTGGAGATATTAAGATGACACGTGTTTGGACAATAATTTTATTAAAAAAAATCCAGCATGCTCTTTTTAGCAATAGATCGCTGATGCTGTTCTATGCATTTAGAAACGATGAGGGAAAAGTATTAAGATAATACATTCAAGTTATTTAAATAAACCTTGTTTTCGAATGATTGCATATTTTGAAAGTTAATTTAATGAAACAACGTTACTTTCAAAGAAAGAAGACGAGTTTTAAAAAAAGTTTCCAGTTATTTTTTAATGTGAGTTGATGAGTAATTTTAGAAATGTGTGTTCAAAATTTTTCAAAAAATAACTTCTTTCTACATCAAAATGCATAGCACTGATCTATCCTAGCATGAGCTTAAGGTGTAGATATATAATCTAATACCAACAAGTTACTAGTTTAATTACACAAAGTACAGCTAGGTGAAACCTAATTTTCTAACGGGTCTCATGGGTGTTAATTTTGTCTCGAGATTTGAAAATATAATTAATTTTCAAATTCTTTAAATTGAAAATTAAATATTTCGATTCTTTAATACGTTTTTTTTACAGAAAGGAGGTTTCAAAACGTGTAAGATGCCTAAAATATAACCATAAATATAAAATTATAAGCACATGAAAATACGAAGTATCTCTTGAAGAAATATTATGTACGCCAATGCTTCTCAAACTTTCAGTATTTGCGACACAGTATTCAATCATAATTTGCATCGCGCACCCCTCCTTCTGTAAAATAACAATTTTTAAAACTCAGTAATACTATACTTTGACACAAAGGCTACAGCTCGACTTAAATTTCTCAAGCGCCACCGGCGCATATAAATGTCTCGCTCAGTCCCGGACGCATATATACGTCTTTTCCAAAGTACCACCATTTTTGTCCACTGCTGTCCATTAAATTATTACGAAGGTTTTGGAGTGCTGTGGAAGGATCTTGGCAGTGTTTGATAAGGAATTAACTATTTTAGAGAATTTGCCTATTTATTCCTTTTCTCCCCCTCTCCCCTCCTAATCCCTTTATGCGTGTGCCTACGTGGAAAACGATGGTATAGAGGAGCAAATCGCATTAATTTTAATCTACAGTTGAGGGATTAATTATAAACCTTACAGATAATTAATATAAGAATTATTTTTTTATATAATTTTATGTATGTCAAGTCCATGGGATTACTAGTAATTGTTAAAATTATTCTTTACGTACTATTGTTAAATTATTTATAAAATACATTGTGCGATAAGGAGAAGTGTATTATATCATGTAAATGTGTATTTTATTTTTGATTATGTCAGAATGCATTTTGTTAGTTTACTTTTAGTAAATAAATATTTTTTTAAAGTAATCTTCTGTTTTCAACTTTTCAATATGCTCGTGCCCATCTAGGAGGGCGTGCCGCAAGGTTTGAGAAACGCTGATGTAGGCTTTAGGTGGCACATTATATTTTCAAAAATAGTAGCCTTTAATACAGTGCTTCTCAAACTTCCAATATTGGTGCCTCCCGTTTTAATCACAATTTTTATCGCGCCCCCTTATACATTAATAATATACTGAATGCAATAATAATGCACTTTGACGCTAAAACAACAATTTTTATTATAAACCGTACAGATTCATGACATAAGTAGTAAATTTTGTATATGTTACTTTTAAGCCAAAAAAAGTAATAGGATAATTATTATGTTATTTTTCCTTTCTCTATTTTTTAAATTGGAACACATATTGCAAAATGCAGTGGTTGCTTAGAAGAAAAAATATAGATATAAGCTAAATATAAACAAATAACTCAGAGGGTCAAGTTCCAATCATAAGCATTCATTTGAAAAACTTTGCTCTGTAAGACAAGACCATGGAAGTCACTAATACTTATTAAACTCGTTCTTAATTTAGTATTAATTAATTAGTTATCAAATACTCTGTACAGCACTGATACATTAAAAGTATACCGGCTTAAGTACCCACTCTTTGCACGAGTTCATTTATACGAAATAAAACACTATTGATGTAATAGCTGAATTTTAAGGAGAGTAAAACCAAGTGAGCGACAATGTTTACAAAAATGTAAAATGATTTCTTTAAATGATTGCTCAAATTATAATTAGTTTTAAGCGAACTGTAATTTTAAGCCTCATAGAACTAGCATTTAGAATTGATGTTGAATTATGAACAATAAAAAAATTCTTATAAAGAATAATTGTATTATTTTTAATATTTAAAGCGAAAAGACTTCAGCATGTTTCAACCCCGGAGCAGGCACGCACTCGATACTTATGGTCAAGTGGTGTTAATGAGTCCCCCCAATAATTTTTTTATAATTATTTTTATAGTACACAATGAAAATCGTAAAATTCCAGTGAACAATTTGATAAAGAAAAAATATACTTACGTACTTTAAAGGACACAGAAAATATTTCGGAAAAAAAGTTATCCCACCGGGAATTCATTCAAACCAATTACCTTAAGATTGTAAAAAAAAACGTTTGTCACTCCCAAAAAAGAGGGAGATATGTGACAAATATATTTTAGTTTACTTTAAGACTGTCAAACAGGAGCATAGTACCAGGGCCACATTGATAACAATTAAACAGTTTCCCCAGAATTACCGATTTCGTGCACTCTGTGCTCAGCGTGAACCCTCCCGAATTAAAAGTGTATTTATTACAACATGGGTGTTCTCAAAAAATATGTAAACCATTTTTAGTTATCATAAAAATCGTAGCAATATTTTACAAGGAAAATGCGCAACAGAAATAGTTTATTTACAACTTTCCTAAATGAAAAAAACAAATACATAAGAGCAGGGACGTAACTAACTGTACAAGTAAGTTCGAAGATCAAACCGCAGTAAATACATTTAGCTGCCTACAACTGTTGGTTATAATGCAACATTTTTTTTTACCTAAAATTTGTTTTGATTATGGGTCTGGGTTTTGTTTTTTCACACGCAAAAAAAGAATTTCTCCTGATGGGATTAGAGCAAATCAAATAAAATGTGTTTTATTTGGTTATAAAATCGAAAAAAGATAGCTTATAAGGTTTTGAAGTAGAAGCTTTTATTTTTCATGACGTAATATCGCAGATAATATATATAAATTATATCAGTGTAAATGTGTATTTTTTTAACTAAGAAAGTATTTTGTTTTACTTCATTCCAGTAAATAATTTATTTAATCTTTTATTTTCGATATGCTCGTGCCCCCCTTGTAGGTTTATCGCGTCCCCTAAGGAGGGCACGCCCCACAGTTTGAGAAATACTGCTTTAATATATAAAACTTCATAGAATAATAAAAAAAGTATCATACTCTTTAAACACTACCCACTGTGTACTTTTAATATTTGAAAAAATTAAAAGAAAAAGTTAAAATTGATTTTTTTTATTTTTGAAAAATATTATTTATATATATTATGCTATTTACATAAAAATGTTACAGAGTAATAAATATATATTTCACTTTATACACTCAGGTCCATAAATTAAGTATAATGAAGATCAGGCAAAGAAAGCGAGAGAAGCAATTTGACTTATTTGTAAAGTCTCTTTATTAAACAAAAGGTAAAGAGCAAAAAAATATGCTATATGTTTGACATAATTAATAAAAATTGCGATTTTTACTCCATGGTGCAACTTTCAAAAAAGAACATATTTTCAAAAAACAGTATAACATGGTTAGTATGATGGTTAATACGGAGTATGTCTCCGGACGATACAATACAGGCCTTACAACGCCTAAGCAAGCTGAGTACCAATTTATCAATCTGATCTTGGGGAATATTACACCACTTATCAAGCAATGCCCTCCGAAGTTCCGGTAGACAGGTGGAAGGGGGTTGACGGGCTGCAATTTGTCGGCCAAGCTTATCCCACACATGCGCTATTGGATTCAAGTCCCATGAGTATGCTGGCCAATCCAGACGGATGATATCCTCCGATTGAAGGCATTCGTCTACAATGTTTGCACGGTGAGGACGGGCGTTGTCATCCATAAACAGAAATTCAGCATCCATGGCACCCCGAAACAAACGTACATGTTGTTCCAAAAAGACATCCCGATAGATATGGCCTGTCATCGTTACACTCTGAACATGCAAGTCAGTTCTGGAACCAAGAATAATTCCTGCTCAAACGAGCCATCCTGCACCACCGTAACGGTATCGTTCAATGGTGTTCTCTTGGTGGTAACGGGTACTTGCCACTCTCCATATTAAAGTTTTGCGAGAATCAGACAGCAAACTACACCTAGACTCGTTAGAAAACATCAAACAAGACCACATTTGTGGTCTTCACATTGCATGCTCTCACTCCAGGTTAGTCGCAGGTGACAGTGAGTTGCAGTAAGTGGAACACATCTGACAGGCAGACGAGCATATAGACCAATGTGCCCTAAGCGTCTGCACACGGTCTGTCTTGAAACTGTCGTACCGGTAGCTGAAGAGAGCTGACGAGACAGACTGATGCTGTGCTCCTTCTGTTTCTTTTGGCAGTAACTGCCAAATACCGGTCCTCATTCGGCGTTGTAACTCAAGGGCGACCTATGCTGTAACATCTACTCTCATTACCATAATCTTCGAATCGTTGCCAAAGCCTGGAGATGACACTATAGGCGATTCCAAGTTCCTCCGATACTTCCAGCTGGGTACGTCCACATTCCAGTCATCCAATAATTCTACCAAGTAAAAAATCATCCAAATGCTTTCTTTGTGCCATAACTATTACACTGAAAGGCTTTTAAAGCGCTTGTGAACAATTTTACTTTTTAGCCACCATTCCTTATATACCCCTCTCTTACATTCTTATAGTGACGTACTATCCGCGCCATCTGGTGGTTTCCTGTAATTTGCATACTCTTCTTCAAGATGTGTGTGATAGTTGTAGAGGTGAAATTTTTATTTTAGAGTTCAATTTCTGTGAGATTCTGAATTATCCTTAATTTATGCACAAGAGTGTAAATTAACGTAATGCTTGATATTACGGCTTTTATTTTAGAAAATATCATGCTCAACGAAAACTTTAATATTTCTAACAGCATTTTTTCGAATTTTCTGTGCTTATTAATTTTAAAATTATGATTATAATTTAAACATTTAACACTTTTTTGAAACATCCTTTCTTAATAAAAAAATGTGTGAAAACTCAAATCATTTAATTGTAATACCAAAGAATTATATCTATTCGAAAGCAGTTTCTACTTTCAAGTCTCAAGACAAAATTATTATGCCTGGAGAAAAATCTGCACATAAAGCTAATGTAATAATAAAACAAATCACACATTTTTACTAAAAAATATGAATTCTAAATCTGAAAAGCAAAAGAGTATATTTCAAAATACTTTTAAGATAAATCTGAAAACTTACTGTCTACTGTAACCATCCGGTATAGTGGTTAATGTCGCTGACTGCTGTGCTGTAGAACCTGGATTCGAATCTCGGAGAAGACAAGGGTGTTAGTAAATGTATAGTGCCTTCGCGGCATGGGGATACTCTAAACAGCTGTCGTGTCGCAAGTACTCCCGTGAGGTTGTTGGAAAGGGAAGAGAGGTGGGAGGTCCCTGAACACCCCCAAGGATCTTTCCCTTTAAATTGAGGTGGAATCGAGCCAAATCTTACTGTCACCTGTACGGTGCTAAAGGCTACGGCCAACGACAAGCTTACATCTAGCCCCTTGCGATGATGAATTTCGTGGGACTCGATCTGACTATGTCAAACACGTGTCATTAGCAACAATAACTAATTATTATTTTCCCTTCTTTGCATGATGAAGGACATTTTCATCATAGCATTTAGTGAACAAAATATGTACTGTAACCCTTTGACGTTCTTTGACGTTTCACACCGAAACCACACATTAAACATTTTTAAAAAAATCAAATTAAAATTCTTTTTATCCCAATAAGCGTTGTTTTTGGAATTTTTTCCCCTAGCAATAAATGACACCACAACGGCTATATTTATCGATTGAGACCTTCTAAATGGAAAAATATTGACGTCATATTGACTTAAGTAAATTCCATTAGCTCTAAAATTATTTTAAAAAAAACAGTTATTTTAAATTATAGCACGCGTTCTTACTATGAATCTTTCTATCTATTACAGTGCTTCTCAAACTTTCAATGTTTGCGACGCAAATTTCAATCATAATTTTCATGGCGCCCCCTACAACAATAACAAAGGGTTGGATTCAATAATAGCTTACTTTGAAACTAAATATAGAATACGACTTTAATTATAAACTGTACAAATTATCAAGATAAGTACCGAATTTTTCATATAATTTTGTATAAGCCCATGGGGTCAGTAGTATTTATTAAGCGTATTCTTAACTTTGTATTGTTACATTAATTATCAAATGCATTGCGTGGTACTGATACATTTATAAGTATATTGTATCATTATAAATGTGTATTTTTTATTATTTTCGAATGTATTTTATTTGTATTTCTTACAGTAAATTAATAATTTTTTTAAATGTTTTATTTTCGACTTTTCGATGTGCTCGTGCCCTCCTGGTAAGATTACCGCCCCCCCCAAGGGAGGTGCGCCCCACAGTTTGAGAAACGCTGATCGATTATTTTCATAAGTAAACATAAGAGTAGAAGAATGAAATTAAATTTTATGGTTTCTCTCTCTCTCTATGAAACCAAACTTCAATAAATAGCGGGTTTGCAAGTCTCTTGGCACCCGTTTTAAAGTGAAAATTCCCTCAACAACTGACTTTCTAAAGCACTATTTGTTTATTGCATGCTTAGCAATATATTTATTTACTTTAAAATTAAAGTGAGAAATTTTTATATTTAAATATATTTATCCGCTCTCTAAAATGCTCCCACTTTGTGGAGCTGCACATAATTAATATGCCTAAGTGCGACCCTGTGTGTACATAATATATTTAAATCTTATGTCTTCATAGTTATGGATGGAAAAATTATATGTATTACCAATTTTTTATTAATAAATATAAATTATTTTAAGTAGGTACTGTAAAATATATGTAGTTTTATGTACAAATATATATTAAAATTTTTAAAAGTGCAGAAAATTTTTTAAAAAAATAATTAAACACTTTTAAATTTTTTTTTCCTTAATTGATTTCGTGAAAACATAAAAGTTTTATGGTCATAAAATATGAGAATTTTATTCTGAATAAATTTTTGGATAGGACAGTTTGAGTAGGAAAAATGACCGTTACTGTTCACTGGTTTCACAGTGAGACCGTAAATTTCTTGAAATTGAAAAATTCTAATTTTTTTCTTTGTATGTTTGTGATCACGTTCATTTCTAATAGTCATTTTTGAAATTATTTTGTCAATTTTTCCAAGGTAATATATATATATAGCGAACTTAAAATGGGGGAATTGTTTGTTACAGGCGACTTTTTTCCACAAATGTGGCTTAATAATTAGCGTAGTTGGGAAAAAAATCAAATGCCATAGCCAATGCATCGATTTTTTTAAAAAATTAGAAACAATTATAAAATCCTCGTGCACCCAAAGTATCACACGGGTCTCACAGAAGAAATTATTTATAACACATTACAAATGAAAGAAGAAAAACAAATTGAGGTTATGGATTATAAATATTTACAACAAATTGACAGAATTTGTTAAAAGCACTCCTGGTGGAAAAAAGTTGCTGAAGATTCGGAGCCCAAATTATATTAAGTGCCTTGAAAGCCATTCTTAGGATATTTCTGTCTCTTTTAACCTAGGAACACAGAAGGAGAACATGTTCTACATTTTCCTAACTACAAATATTACATTCACAGGAAGATGACGGAACTAAATCAAATGTGTACAAGTAACTTTTCAAGTTACCATGACCAGTTAGAAATTAGGTTATATTGTAAATAGTATAAAAATAATGGCACATGACAGATTCTTATTAATGGTTGGAAAAAATGATTTGTTAAGTTCTCTATATTTGAAATGAGATATCTATCCTAGGTTTCAAGACTTCACCATTATTTTTTTCATAATATTCTTGTAAAATGATTTGGGAATATTAACGGCAATGTCAATTTCGTGATGGTACAGCCACTGCAGTAGACCAGCTCTTTTCCAAGAACGCCCGTGTGTTCGTGAACAAATACAAAATCTATTGAGATTCTTTTTTCTATTAGGCCAGTGCTTCTCAAACTTTCCATCATGGCGCACCCCCTTTTCAATCACAATTTTTATCGCACCTCCCCTTATACATTAATAATGTACTGTATGCAATAATAATTTAGTTTTTTTCGCTAAAGCAATATGCTTTATTATAAACCGTACAAATTCATGGCATAAGTATTAAATTTTGTGTATGTTGCTTTTAAGCAAAACAAAATAAGTAATAGGATAATTATTCTGTTATTCTTCCTTTCTCTAATTTTTAAATTGCAAAATGCGGTGGCTGCTTAGAAGACAAAATATAGATATCAGCTTTTTTTAGAGATAACTCAGAGGGTCAATTTCTGATCATAAGCATTCCTTTGAAAAATTTGCTCTGTAAGACAAGCCCTTGGAAGTCTCTAATACTTATTAAACTTGTTCTTAATTTAGCATTAATTAATTAGATATAAAATACTCTGTACAGCCCTGATACATTAAAACTATACCGGTTGAAGTACCCGCTATTTGCACGAGTTCATTTATAAGAAAATAAAACATTAATGATATAATCGCTGAATTTTAAGAAGAGTAAAGCCAAGTGCGCGAAAATGTTTAAAAAAATGTAAAATGATTTTTTTTTAAATCATTGCTCAAAATATAATTAGTTTTAAGCGAACTGTAATTTTAAGCCTCACAGAATTAGCATTTAGAAATGATGTTCAATAATGAACAATAATATAGAATTCCGATGAAAAATAATTGTATTATTTTTAATAGTTAAAGTGAAAAGACTTCAACATGTTTTAAACCTGGAGCAGGCACGCACTCGATACTAATGGTCGAGTGGGGTTATTGTGAGTCAACCCAATCCTTTTTTTATAATTATTTTTATAGTACACATTAAAAATCGTAATTCCAGTGAATAATTTAATTAAGAGAAAATATACTCCCCCCTACTTTCAAAGACACAGAAAATATTTCGGAAAAAAGTTATCACACCGGGAACTCAGTCAAAACAAGTACCTTAAGATTGTAAAAAAACGTTTGTCACTCCCAAAAAGAGGGAGATATGTGACAAATATATTTTAGTTCACACGTTAAGACTGTCAAACAAGAGGATAGTGTCAGAGCCATTGGTAACAATTAAACAGTTTTGCCAGAATTACCGATTTCGTGCACTCTGCGCTCGGCATGACCGCTCCGGATTAAAAGTGTATTTATTATAATATGGATGTTCTAAAAAATTATGTAAAACGTTTTTTATTATGCTTTATATGTTTGGAAATAACTCATGGGAATAAATATTGACCAAGTAATCCTTCAAAGTGCTCTCTGTGCTTTTCCAAAAATCATAAAAATATTTTACAAGAAAAAATCGCAGCAGAAATCGTTTATTTACAATTTCTCTAAATAAAAAATTAAATACATAAGAGCATGGACGTAACGAACCGTACAAGTAAGTATGAAGGTCAAACCGCAGCAAATACATTCTGCTGCCTACTGCTGATGACAATAATATAACAGTGATGAATTTTTTATCTTCCTAAAATATTTTTTTTGTTTATGGGTCTGGGTTTTATTTTTTTTTTTCTCATTTTAGATTGAAAAGAAACCGTAATAAAAAATCTCTCATCATTGGATTACAGCAAATCAAATAAAAGGTTTTTTTATTTGCTTACAGTATCAAAGATAGCTAAAATGAGGCTTTGAAGTAGAAGCTTTTATTTTTTATGAAGAAATATCGCAGATGATATACATAAATTATATCAGTATAAATGTGTATTTTTTATTATGTCAGAAAGTATTTTGTTTTACTTCATTCCAGTAAATCGTTTTTTTTAATCTTTTATTTTTGATATGATCGCGCCCCCCTCCAGGGGGCGCACCCCACAGTTTGAGAAACACTGTTTTAGGCTTTTAAGTTGCTTTTGGATCTCGAGGATTATGTTGTTAGATTAAGAAATACATTTATACATCGGATTTGTACTTGTCATTGTGCTGTCTGTAGAGGTTGGAAGACACGTGCTATATCTTGAATATTTTTTTTCTAATTAATATCAGATTTTTTTTGCTAATAAAAGCGATAATGAGTGGAATTTTTTTTGTACTTCTGTTACTTCCTGGGCAAATTATATCGAATACCTTAACTAATCTTCCCAAAACTCTCTGTGACAGAAATATACATCACTCAATTCCAGGGGTGGCAAATATTTTTAAATGAACATGCTATTTTTTCCTAAGAAATGTTCAATGCGGTATAAACGTGCATTCAAAGAATTTTGACTTGTGATTATTAGAAAATAATAAAACTTAATATTAACAACCCAAAACTCTTTATTTACTTTGGAAAATTACATTTTTAACTGTAGAGTAGCAACTAATTATTTATACATGTAGTTCAAATTAAAGTAACATTAGATTTGACTTTTGTTGTAGCAGATTAGATGACAAATATCTTATATTAGGATTGTAACGTGTCACTTTTAGAAAAATTCATGCTGAATGGAGCCATCTGCCAAAGGATTTCTCAGCGAGTCTTTAATGTTTTTTATCTCTGAAAATAATAATTCGAGGGCATAAGAAGATGAACATACGATTGAAATAGAATGATCCACAGTTTCTTCAAGCAATTATACGTGTCCGGAATCCATTTCCATTTTTTCAAAATTTTTTTATTAGCATTTTTACCTATATTGCTTATTACACTTTCTGTTTCAATTAATTCCAACTCGTTTCTTTTGTTTCAATAAATTTTTGAATCAATATTGAACTAAATTTGAAATAAATCTCTCAGTTGCATTTCAAATTTTGTCAATTTTCAACCAATCGAATTTGGACAAGTTCAATTTAACAAATGAAGTCGCATTAGGGTACATAATGAACTTGAGCATTTTGAGAACATCTCGCTGGAAATGGCGACTGATCACTCACCTTTGTTCGTAATACTTCATAGTGAACTTTGTTATTTTTAAGAGTTTATTGCCATCAATGGCACGGGTGCCAATTGCTCGCCATACCTGCTCTCTGCAGTTGTTTCACTTCTAAAGTGCCCCGAAAACGTTTTTTACTCTTTTTTTATTTTATGTTATTTTTGTACAGAAGTTGGGATGAGAGGGACATAGAAGATTACTTGGATAATTTAGAAGGCATTTGACTGTCAGAAGACGACCTTGTTGATGAAATTTCTGATGACGATTATTATGATTTTTAAATTAAATATATTTGATTTTATGCTTTATTGTGTGTTTTCTATTTCATTGTATTTTTCTATTTTCTTCTACAATTTATTTATACTAACTTCTACAAAACAATTCAAATATTAATAATTATTAAACCTAAAATTGGAATAAGTAATTACAAATATATCACAAAAACAAATATATTCTTTGGATGATTTCAAAACTTAAATGAAATAAATATTGAATAATATTATTAAACATCATTGTAATTTTTATCTTAATTATTTTCTATGAAATTATATTTTATAAATCATTAAGTCGCAAAATTCAGCCCTCTTCATTTAACGGCACGTTTAAATCATTTTTTCTCGCAATAATGAAATTCGTAAATAGAATTGTTTAGTTAATTGAAAATACTTTCTTCTTCTTCTTCTCTCTCTCTCTCACTGCAATTGTTTTTTTTTAAATCTCCAACCATATTTTAAGGTATCCGACTACGTTCGGAACCGTGATTTTAAAAAAGCGCATAAATTGATAATTTTCATGATATGTAGTGTCACTTAGATTAGAATACATGCATATAAAGTTGTTTTAAAAACATTTTGACAAAGAAATTATTTAAATACAATATTTCTGTCAAAATTTAACTTAGAATAACCTTTTATTCAAAATATTCTCCTTTCGTGAAAAATGTTTCTATTATAATAATATTTTTCCTGTATATAGTTCAGATCTATGTACAAAGCCTCAACTATGATTTAGGAAAAATTCACATTAATTTCAGAATTACAACCAATTGAAAAAATTATCGGCGTCTTTTTCTTAAAATGTTTCCTCTCTGTTATCGTATGATATGGATAAAACAATTATAAGTTATATATCTCAAAAATTCTAGTTGATCCTCTGTAGAGAGGTCTGAGCTATATACAGGCAAAATATTATTATAATAGAAGCAATTTTACAAAAAAAAAATAGAATGTTTTGAAAATTGCTCATTCAATGTTCATTTTTGCCAAAATATTGTACTTAAATAATTTTTATTGTGATAATATTCTTAAAATAATTTTATATACATTTTCTAATCTAAATGATACTAATTATCATAAATATTATTCATTTATACGCTTTTGAAAAATCACGGTTCCGAACGTAGTCGGATACCTTAATCCAAGCAATTTGCAATAAAAAATGTTGAAACTTCGTGAAATGTTTTAATATTTTATTTTTTTACATTTATATCGAATATATTGCTAAAAATATTAGAGATGGATTAATTTATGGATTTAACGATATTCGACAAGTATTAATTTTGATAACAAATTGGAAATCAAAGCATCCGTGTGTGTGTGCAGCCTAAAGTGACGAACACTTGATATGGAAATCCAAGTTCATGACGCCAAGAACCAGAAAAATAATATAAGAGAACAAATCGGAATTTCTTTGTCTCAGTGGTTCAATTCAACCTTTCGGATGTTTTTTTTGATAAAAGGTGAAAGGAAAATATCACGATAATATGATCTATCGGAATCTATGACTTGGAGCATTATCGGAAAACCGGATTCCGAGCAAGCACAAGAACTGTTACGGAGGCTGTTGGAGTGGCAAGAAATGCAATTGCAAGCCTTTGGAATAGATTTCAAGAACGACCTGTCCTAGCCGATGTTCGACATTGGCCAGGATATGCCTGCTCTCGTACTACCACAGCAATTAATGTGTATCCCTGGTTAAAAGCTCGTCGAAACAGAACAGCCAGTGCGATGCAAATTCAAAGACACGTACTTTTGGTAACAGAACGAGGGTTCACACAAGCCAAACAGTCCAAAATAATCTTCGTACGGGTGGTATGCATGCTCGTGCGCCAATGTTGCGTATTCCGATGACATCAAGGTATCATGTGGCCCGAAGAAAGAGGGCTGCTAAAGATAGTGATTGGATTCAAATGTGGTTACGGAGGAGTCCAGATTCAGTTTAGAACACCACAAGATTAGAGTGGGATACCACACATGTGCTTTTGGTATGGTAAAAAACGGGGAATTAAAATAACCCTATATTCATTTAGGTACGATCTCATTATAGACGAGGTTTTTTAATGATCTGAGCTGGATTCAGCATACGCTGACGTAGTAAATTGCATCACCATAGAAAAGGCAATTTGAAGGCTCAAAATTGTACGGACGAGATCTTGAGACTATATGTTGTAACTTAAGTTGCATTCAATGGTGATACATTTATTTAAATGCAGGAAGGATAATTTCATAAAATTTATCTCGAGGAGAATTTTTTTGAAGCACAAGCAATATAGCGTATGAAATGCGAGAGATTTTGTGATATAAATCTTCTGACTGGATCCCTTTTTAAAGGTTTTGACCTAGATTCCTCTCTTCCCAATCAATTGCCTGTCTTACTATCCCTTCGCTTAAACTAATTCATGGATAGAATTGAATTTTGTTAAATTGCATCCAAAATTCATAAAGCCGGATCAGGCCTTCTGAACAGATTACCTATGATTATAGATGGAAATCTTAAAGTATATCTTTCAAAAGACCAATCAAAACTTCAATTCAATATTCAATTTAATAATGTTAAATGATCCAAATGAAAGCACGATGAAGTACAGAACAATGCTTGATGGAATTTTGCTTATAGATATTTAAATAAAATTTTAAATCTAAGGGATATACAACCTAATTCAGCTACCATAAACATATTGTTTCCTTCTTAGAATAAATTTAATTCACAAATATGATTATATATGTTATGGCTCACTCCGTCGAATACTCAGCACTCACTCAGAACACAGTTTTTAGTGGACTCGTGTTTATTTTTTACTCACAACTCTTTTTAGTTACATCAGAATTACTGGGCATGCGCAGTCCAGGCAGCGCTGTTGCGCTTGCGCAAACTTTCCGTCCGGCATTGCAATGTTACAACATTCAATAAGTTTCATGGCTTTTTACAATATTGTTATATTAAAATGTAACATTATTAAAATAATTATAAATCAGAAAGAACTCACTAAAATACACACAATACTAAAAGATTAATTACAAAATAACTTAAAAATAAGTAAAATCTTGTAATACAAAAAGAAAAAAAAAATCATTCTCTCATGGGCAAGATACAAATTTTAGAAATAGGTCTTTTTACTACACCATGTTGAGTCTTGATTGTTACAACCCTAATTCCATTATCCTTTCCAGGAAATACCTCGATCAATCTGCCCATTAGCCATTTATTGACTGCTAAGTTATCCTCTTTAATAAGGACTAAATCACCCACTCTAGCGTTATCCTTTTCAAATTTCCATTTAGATCTCTGTTGAAGATTACTTAAGTAATTATTATACTCCACCTTTTCCATATAGATTGCACAATTTTTGTTAATCTCTGATATATGCTTAATCTATTTGTTTCTATATGGTTCATTAATGGAAGTAATTGGTCTTCCAATTAAAAAGTGTGCCGGTGTCAAAACCGACAAATCGTCTATATCCGTTGACAAAGGAGTGAGAGGACGGGAATTCAAAATTCCCTCAATTTGAGTCATAATGGTTAGAAACTCTTCATAAGTAAACCTAGAATTGCCTGCCTCACGTTTAAAATGGAATTTGAACGACTTTACGCCAGCTTCCCATAAGCCGCCAAAATTTGGTGCTCTGGGAGGGAGAAATTTCCAATTTATATTTTCATCTACTAAGAAACCAGCCAATTCAGGATCAGGATTTATCACTAACTTGTACAATCTCTTGAGTTCTGCATTAGCTCCTATAAATGTTTTACCATTATCAGAAAATATTATAGAGGGTCTTCCTCTTCTAGCAATAAATCTCTTTAATGAGGCAATAAATGTCTGAGTTGTTAAATCCGACACTAATTCAAAATGTACAGCTTCAGTGACAAAACACACAAAAATTGAAACATATGTCTTATACAAACTACTTTTACTCTGTTTGTTGCTCTTGATCCAAAATGGTCCAATAAAGTCAATCCCACTGCAATAAAAAGGAAAATTTTCCCTAACTCTTTCTTTAGGCAAATTGCCCATTATTTGTTCACAAGTTAAATGTTTCACTTTAAAACATACAAGACAATCATGTACTATTTTCCTACATACATTACGTCCTCTAAGAGGCCAAAATCTCTGTCTTACTTGATATAGTAAGGCCTGTGGACCTAGATGGAAGTATTTTAAGTGAAAATATTCTACAATTAAATTCGTTAATTTATGGTTATAAGGTAATATTACAGGGAATTTGCATTCAAAGTTCAAAACACTATTACAAAGTCTACCACCAACTCTCAACACACCATCTTTATCTAAAAAGGGATTTAAGCTTTTTATAAGACTTTCTGCAGACACTCTATTATTTTCTTTCAAACATATTATATCTTTTTTGAACTCCTGTAGTTGCACAATCCTGATTAAGGTGACCTCCGCTTGATTGATTTCCTGGACATCTAAAGGTCCTCTCCTTTTTTCTCCTCGGCAATTTGCTATGAAACTAAAAATAAAACTTAACATTCTAATTATTTTAGTGTACTTATTATTATATTTAACAGGTCAGTCATAAATGTGCGTGTGTGTGTTGAGTTTGTTAGATTTAAATTAACACAGTGATTTGCGTTACTTTTAAATTCACAGTTAAATTCATCATTATCAGTCACTGATGAAAGGGTATTCTCTTTTCCGGAAAATCTTTCGTCGTTAAAAACTTAGGTCCATTCCACCACAAAGAGTTGTTGAGAAGACTGGACGGGTCGAGACCTCTTGAAACGAGGTCAGCTGGGTTCTGTTCCGAAGAAACATGATGCCATTGCTCTGCGTTAATCAAGTGTTGTATTGTGGCAACTCTATTTGCCACGAAGGTTTTAAGCAAGTTAGGCTCCTTCTGGATCCACGCTAAGACAATAGTCGAGTCACTCCACAGGTACACGGGGGGTGTTTTCATTTGTAAGGCAGTCTCAACTCTTTTCATCAGTTTTGCAAGAAGAACGGCGGCACACAGCTCGAGTCGCGGTATGGTGACACTCTTCACAGGTGCTACTCTGCTTTTACTTGTTACAAGCTTCACTGTTGTTGCAACATCTGGCGATTGAGAACGGCAATATAGCACTGCTCCGTAACATTTCTCTGAAGCATCAGCAAAACCGTGAAGTTCTACCCTTGTCGCTTGAGGATGCACAATGCATCTACCAATGCAGATACTTCTTACACTGTTGAAGTCCTCTAGGAAACGATGCCACTCTTTGGCTCTCTCAGAAGGCAACTCGTCGATCCAGTCGATTTTAAGACTCCAAAGACTCTGCATGAAGATCTTGGCTCTTGCGACTACTGGACCTAATAGTCCTAATGGATCAAACAATCTAGCTATTGTCGAAAGGACACATCTCTTGGTATAGGAGTCTTTTAACTCCACTGCAATTTTGAAAATAAAACAATCCTCTTGTGATTTCCAGGACACTCCTAACGTCTTGGTTTCAATTGGATTCTCGAACTCATAGTCTCCGAGGATGTTTTCGAAGCCAGTTCTGGATGACTACTACCCCACTTGTGCAATTCCATTCCTCCCTTTTGAAAATGCCGGAAAGTTGGTTTTTCAAGGCCTTGGCTTCCATTAAAGACGCAGCGCCGCAAAGAACGTCGTCCATATAAAAGTTTCCTCTTAGAACAGGTGCAGCCAAAGGAAAGTTCTTCTCTTCATCTCTCGATAACTGCAATAAAGTTCTCGTTGCTAAAAAGGGTGCACTCACCGTGCCATATGGGACTGTTTTCATCTCAAAAATTTTCACTGGATCCTCTGGACTTTCTTTCCACAAAATTCTAAGCAACGGCTGTTGGCTCTCATGGATGAGTATCATTCGGTACATCATCTTCACATCTGCCGTAAATGCATAAGGACGCTCTCTAAATTTAATCATAATTGTAAACAGGTCATTTTGAACCAGTCCTCCATTGTATTGTATGGAATTCAACGATAACCCATTACTTGTAGGATTGTTAGCATTAAAAACTACCCTCAGCTTCGTTGTGCTCTTTTCTGGTGTAAGGACGCCATGGTGTGGCATATAATAGGCAACCTCAGAGTTGTCATGCTCTGCGACAACTTCTTTCATGTGACCAAGTTGGTCATACTCATGTATAAAGTCTCTATACAACTTAAGATATTGAGGATCTCTGATTAATCGAGTCCACAGCGCATTCAATCGTTTTAGAGCGATGTCCCTCAACTCACCTAAACAATTTGGTTCGTTTTTAAGGGGCATTTTAACCACATACCGACCCTCCTCATCATTAGAATGCGTTTTTAGGAAGTGATCCTCACAAAAAATTGCTTCTTCATTTTTAGGTTTCTCTACGTCAACGTTTTCCAATTCCCAAAACATTTTTAAAGTTTGATTTAAATCTCCTTTAATTAATCCACAATGAACCCGTGCTTCAGTATCTGCAAAACTATTGCTCCCTGAAGCCACGACCCCAAACACAGTATTTTGGAAAATAAGATTAGAATTTTCAGAACGAATTTGCCCACTACGCAATAATTCATAAAAAATTTCTGCACCCAATAAACAATCAATGGGACCTGGCACATAAAAGGAATCATCTGCTAAATTTATATTTTCAGGAATTAATCCTTTCACATTTAGATTTTTAACTAGAGTTAAATCATTAATTTTATCTACAACTAACATTTTTATTCTCTTTTTATAACTACCATCGGAATTCGAGATTTCCGTAGTTACGCAATTTTTAACACATACAGAGGAGTCATTTAAACACGTGACCATAATATTTACTTTTTTTTTTCTTAATCCTAATTTTTCTACGAATTTTTTTCGTAATTAGATTTGTCATAGAACCGACGTCAAGCAGACCGCTTATTTGCCATTTCTCGTCGTATGAATATTTTACAAAACACTTCACGGAACTCAAAAACACACTAGTGGTTCCCTTTTTTGATTAATTGCAAACACCGCATTACTATCTTTCTCCGAAACCTCTCTAGAGGGAAAAGCAGGGTTAAATTCTCTCTCTCGTGCTTCCGCATTTAACCTTGACTCTGTTGATGGATGGAAAGCATTCGACGTAATATGGCTTGTTTGAAAATCCGTATTTTGTTTGGGGAAATGTAACGAGACATGGTGCCTCTTAGCGCATAATTTACAAAGTTTCGCTTTGCACTTCGACGCCATACAACCTACTCTTAAACACAGAAAGCATAGTCGCTGTTTTTTAACTATCTCTACTCTATCATGAACGGAAAGTTGTTTAAATTTTGTACAAAAAGGAATAGCATGATTTTAACAGCAATATGAACATTTTGTTTCATTGACATCGGACAAAAATACACTAGTTACACCTTTTAACCCCTTTCTGTCGACGCCAATCTTAAAGAATTTATTTTGTCGGAAACCCGTATTTATTTCATTTCTACTTGAAACTTTAGATGACATAAACAAATCTAATTCACGACCCAGCTTATCTGGTGTGTACCAATTTTCGCACATTTTTAAATTAATATAACTGGTCAGTTCTTGATCAAGAGAATTAATTATCTAATCAGCAACAATTAACTGGCATAATTCATTAAACTCATTAACGTTTCTTAATTTACAATAATAATCAAACATTGCTTCAATTCTAGAAGCAAACTGAACATAGTTCTCATTTGGTAGTTTTTGGGACCTTCGAAACTGGTTAAGCAATACTCGAGGTGTTGGTTGAATATGTTTTAGCACTAACTGCTTGATGTTTTCGTAATCACCCAGTTCCTCTTGTTTAACATAAATCATTAAATTTCCCACCTTTTCTCCCAACATATTCAATAAAATCTCTGCTTTAAATTTATCCTCCACATTTTTTGTTTTAAAAGCTTTTTCTAGCGATTGAAAAAATAAATTATAGGCTTCTGTATTAGAAGGGACAGGTATTGCTAGAGTTTTGATACTTTTAATTAAGTTTTCAATATCAGATGGGACAGATTCGAAATGTTCACTTTTCTCTTGCGCAGGGGACAATTTACATTTATCATTAGTTAACTCAAGCTCTTTCTTCAACTGTTCTAATTTAATTTTTTCAAATTCAATCTTGGCCTTTTCAGACTCTAATTTAAATTTTTCTTGTTCAATTTATTGGCCCTTTCAGACTCTAATTTAAATTTTTCTTGTTCAATTTTAGCGGCCTTTTCCGCCAAAACGCCATCAATTACACTTTGCAGAAACTCCTTATCAGTTTCAAAGATTTCACTACTCTCAATTAAATTTTTTAATACTATAATTTTTGGATTCCGGGGTATGTCTAATCCCAGCTCCTTGGTGACCAGCAAAAGCTCGTCCTTTTTAAGACTTTTAATTGTCGACATTTTAACACATAACATTAATTTGATATCAAATAAAAAGCAAGGAAATCGCTCTTCGACTGATGAATTGCGCTGGACTCTCAAGACACAGAAAATAATTCGGAAACTCAGTTTCTTCCCTCAGTATTCAGACACAATTTCCGGCACAATTTTAACTCATCACTACACGCGGTTTTTCTCCGGCTCGACGGACCAATGTTATGGCTCACTCCGTCGAATACTCAGCACTCACTCAGAACACAGTTTTTAGTGGACTCGTGTTTATTTTTTACTCACAACTCTTTTTAGTTACATCAGAATTACTGGGAATGCGCAGTCCAGGCAGCGCTGTTGCGCTTGCGCAAACAATATATTTTGCAAAAAAATATTACTTTATGAGTACAGACATATGGATAAAAATATTATAGGACAATACTAATATGTCCTAGTTTTTTATTCACTGAATTAATACCTGAAGTTACATTACAAAATTAGAAGTTATCACTTCTATCTTGTGGTCATAAGCACACACAAACACTTTTTTTTAAAATATATTTTTCTATTTTTGTTCCCTATTAAGAAAATAGTTTAGTTTCCCAGATTTAATGTAATAAAAATGAAATCAAATTTGTTAATAATGCTGGCACTGCTGAATGTTTACACAGATTTTTCTATCGTATTCTAAGTGTATTAAGTTATCACAAATATTAAATCGAAACAAAAACAGTTATGGAGTTATTTTTAAAGTGATGTAATTAATTAATATTTTGAGAATCTAAATACGTGCTTTACTTCATTTTTAAGCTATTGTATGATAAAAATTTTGGATTATATTTCTTGTTTTTTTTAAAATTATCTCTCTCTCTCTAAGAGAGCCAAATTTAATAATGTAATACAAGCATTAAATGTGTTGTCATTTCTCCTCCTTTTTTTTAATTTCTACTTTTTTTCTTAGGTGTATTCTTGGAAAATTCTGAAATTCACCCTGGGGAAAATGATAAATATTCTTTAAAAAAATATATCGCACCAACGTCAAATTATCTGACATATTTCTTAATTTACAAGCTGGAGCTTAACTTATTTCTTACTCTCTACATACTTTATGTCCTGAAGATAATTTTTTCTACGATTTAATTGAATTTAACTGTTTTCTGATGGTTTTCAACTCCGCTTCCAATTACATATTTGCAAAGAGAGATATTTATCTAATTATTCTTACGTTGAATTGGCATTTACAACCTTTTTCAATACATCTTACCGTTGATAAAAATGAATGATTGTTTTTTCTATCATAAATGGAGAATTAGTAAGAAATTGAAACTTTTTAGTTACATTTTAAAGCTAAATGTAAAAAACGGTTCAAAAATATGATGTCTGGAAGCATACGCAAATAATTTGATTATTTAACAGAATATAATTTACTGATTTTTTTTTAAAAAATTAATTCAATGATTCTTGTTAAACAAATACATTTTTACATAAATGAATATTAGGAAAATTTGACTGCTAACGTAATTTAAAAAAATTATGTAAAGTGCAAAAAAATATTTCTAGTTGTTAAAAAAATGTGCCTAAGTTCAGGATAAATTCTTGTAGTAAATTGAAGAAATAAGATTTACAGTGTCTTCAACGTATAACGCAACTTCACTTATACTTTTAATCTGTATTTTTAAAAAAATTAGGTGTATTCGCCATCACTAAAATCACTTATTCAAGGTATTATACAGGCTTTTGAAGAATGGTATACTTTAAGAGTTAAAAGTCTAAGAGGCTGAAAAAGATAATTGTCGGAAGGACGTGGATATTAGAATGTAAAAAAGAGAATTACAAAAAGGAGGTCAGATGTGTCATACCTGCCTGGAAGTAGAATATGAGTGGATAATAAGAACATGAAATGAGAAAATTAAACACATTTTATCTAAAAATTTAGATGGAACGGAAGATGATTATACACACACACACACACACACACACACACACACACACACACACACACACATATATATATATATATATATATATATATATACTTGTTTATGGATCAGAGAAATAGTGATAGGGAAAATGAGGCTGAATTCGATGACCCACCTTAAAATATAACGATTGACAAGAATTACGTTACCAATAAGAGAAATTACGTAACGAATTTAAGTTATCCAATAAAAAAATTCATAATGCATGTTTTTTTCATTAAATAAACAGTATTTAAATATTGCAATACATTTTATGGTATAATTTTCTTTTTATTGTTAAAGCTAGTATATTTATTACGGGCCTATAACGCGCAGCTCTAAATTTTGATCTTATTTTTTGTGTTAAACATTACGCCGGAATTTACTGTAATTTTTGTTACAGTAAATTTAATTGTTATTATACATAGAGTTCAACAAATGTTATTCTTAGATGTGTATTTACAAGGTTTTAAAAAGAAATTATAAAATATTTTTATATATAATATTAAACAACGAATATTCTAAATGCGCTGGCGTAGCTATACCTGTCAGCCCTGTATCGAAACTTCCTTAGCAGCCCTCTTTTGGGCCTCTTAATATTTTACGACTTTTTGCCTACACGTGTTGAAGTCCCTGTAGCTGGGGGTCCCGTATTATTGATACAGTGTTAGATACGCCCCTGGCTAAAAAAGGTTAAAGTCATTTGTTATACTTAGTGTATTACTTATATAGTACTGATTATAAGCTTATTAAAATCTAGTTGGACGCAATGGATTTCTCAAAGAATCTGTCTACCAGATAACATTGCACAATTTGAAACGAGTTCAAGATTAACAATGTGCAGAACATATTGATACAATCGAATTTATTTCATGGAAAGGCAAACTGAAGACATTCATGAAACCCAAGAGTGACGGTTATGTTATTCTTAATTTTATTACAAAATTAAATGACTTTTGGATCAAATATAGACCTGCACCCAACAGCAGGGTTAAATAAACTTTTAATCCATTGATCTTTTATAATTTATTTATTACAGCTACACATGGAATTTCTTCTTATAAAACTAAAAAAAATTGTTAGACGTAATATTTCTATCTAAAATTTATATTTATTTAAAAGTGTGTAAGTAGAGATAAATGTAATATTTTAATGAAACTTCTATAAATGTTCTAATATTGAATTTTAACATATCCCTGTATATTTTTATTTTCATTGGCAAAAAAATATCAAAAATGATTCAAATTGAAAAAAGAATACGGAACATAATTTAAAATATTTCTAGTTCAGATTCTAAGGCACTATTATTTAGAACAGGGGTGAGGAATCTTGATAGATCACCGTGACATTTTTTTCTAAAGAAGTGTTTAATAAGATATGGAAGCGCCGTCAAATAATTTTGAATTTTGATAATTGGGAAAATAATAAAACTAAATACTAACAACTTAAATCTCTTTATTTTTTACGAAAAAATTCCCATGGCACTGTATTGTTGCAAATGTTTTAGTTTTACGTGTAGTTAAAATTAAAGTAACATTAGTGTGACTTTTGTTGTTTCAAATTGGATGACAAATAACTTATTTTAAGATTTTAAGATATATCTTTTAGTAGAATGCATGCTGAATTATAGTCATCTGCCAAACGGCTTCTAAGAAATTAGTTATTTTGCTGTGGTTCACTTTTTTCGACAAGAGGATATATGATTTGGTTCAAAATGCTGTTCCAGAGCATAAAACACACTGTTTTTTCGCATTTAATAATAATGATATATTTCTAGACTCCCCAAGTTTGAAATGCTCTGTTACACTTACTATCTTACACTTTTTGCTCTTTTTCTGAACTCTAGCCATGTTAAAAATAACAGTTTAAAATAATAAATATAACACACATGTAATTTAAAGAATAGCTGTGTCAATGAAATCGACTGTGCTATGGACCGAAAAATTTTGCATCATAAGCAACTGTATTGCACGACGTTAACTAAGACAAAGCAATAACAAATGAGTGAGCTCCTAGGCATTCCTGGCCCGATTACTCGCGTTTGTTTGTAATACTTCATAGTGAACTTTGTTATTTTGGAATAAAATGCAAAAAATTTTGATCACTGGTGAGACCAAAATAATGTGTTGCGCGCTATTGACGGCTTGCGTGCCACTGGTTCACGATCCCTGGTTTAGAACCTTCATTTAATATTAAAGCCTTATTCTAAGACTTCGCATTTAGTTATTAAACAAAATACTTCCATCAATTGAAAAAAAATTGTTTATCTAAACTAAAAATGAGAAAATACATTATTTTCTGTAAAGGATGTAATACAAAATTCTTCATAACGTCGAAAGTCCTTCAAAATCCAAGTCCCCTAAAATCAAGGCCATGAAGAAGCTACTTTAATCAAAGCAGAACATATTGAAAATAAATATAAGATTGAAGGGAGGGGGAGATAAATCGTTTGTTATTGGAAATTTTTGCATAAACGCATATTTTTCGAATTTTTTCTCGTAACTCATTTGCTTCGTAACTCGGAATTCGACAGAAATCAATATTTTAAATTATTACATGTCATTGTACAAGAACAGATTGATGATTCAGTTTTTTAGTGTCCATAGATAGCTGAAATTTAGAAAATAAAATTTAGAGCTGAAAGTTTTCAATTAGCAATACAAAATAAATTTTATTTTAAATGAATGAATAATAAATTATTTCGCTCCCTACATTAGACACACACACACATTTCTTCATTTTATTTCCGTATTGCTTAATATATGTTTATGATTTTAATAAATATGAAATATGGTACTTTAAATCCATATAGAGGTGAGAAATGTATTCTTATTGTTATATGCCCGCACACAAGTTATAGATAAATTCCTATAAAATATCGCCAGATGACGCTTTACTGTCTTGGCAATGAGCCAGAGTTTTGTTAGAAAAATTCATTTTTTTCTTATATATTCTACCGTTAAAGTGTATAATTCTATTATCTCATTGAATAATTAAACAAGTCATTTAAAGCATATAATACATGAACAATTTCATAATTTTTACCTAGTTATTCTATGATAATAACTAATGATAGACCTTTAAAGTGAAAAATAAACAATTTTAAAGTTATTTTATAAATTAATTGATCATTAACTGCTAAAACCTCTCAAAAACGGCATTTTATCCCTACTATGTTTTATTTATTGATAAATAAGGAAAAGCATATAATATAATTTATTACTGCTCATATGCTTATACTAATTTAATAGAAAGCGAATAAATTATAGTTTCAAAAATTAAAAAGCACGCTTTTATGGTTAATTGAACTAAAAAGAGCAAATATAATTCTTAATATAAGAATAAAATAATTTTAGAGAAAATTAATGTCATTGTGGTAAAAGCATGGGGTGCTTTGTACTAAATTTTTACTACAACTAAGCATTTCGGGCTAGAACTAGTAAGATATAATAATTGATATAGAGCACCCCACGCTTTTACCCCAATGATATTAATTTTCCCGTAAATCATTTCATTCTTATATTAATGATTTTTTTCTTTTAGTTCGATTAACTATAAAATGGTGTTTTTAGGTTTTTTTAAAAAAATTAATTAATTTTTCATTTTCTTAGTTCGATCTACAATAAAAACATGTATTTTTAGTTTTTTTAAACTATTATTTATTCACACACTTATTTTTTTTTAATTTTTTGCGCGCTCCCGAAAAGGCTTGCTCATCCCTGAGTTAGAATACATTATTTTTTCACATGCAAGAGTCTTTTTTATTTATTTATTTATTTTTTTCACAAATCTCCTCTTTTTGCGCTGTTGTTTCGTTTTTCTTAATCTCAATATTTATCATTTCACATTCATTATTATTCCTGCGAGTAAATGACAGTTAAACTGTTTTCTACGAGAGTATTCGTATAAGTTTTTAAAAAAGTTCAGGTTTTAGATCAAGCTTTTTAAAAATAATGTATGTAGGGTCAAAAACATGTTGCTATTCATTGTAATAAACGTAAAAATATGCTTCCATTTAAAAAGTAGTTAAAGAAAAATTATTCGGAGCCGATCTCGTGGATACGCATATCTCTCAAACATACACTTGCCTCCGAATGTCTGCGTAGAGGCAACCATCCTACGTGTTTATGCTATAACTACTGTTAAAATCTCGCTTTAGAAAATCAAAATACTAGTCTGCAATACTTTAAAATGTACTTTTTCATACAACAGCAAAATAATTCCCCTTAACAAGAAAAAAAATGACCACCGACTATCCGCACCAAAAGTCTGCGTACACTTACAAAATAGAGCTTTTAAAAACCTTTTATTATAAAATAATTGCACTAAATCATGTTTGTTAGTAACTATAAGCTTCTTTTACGATTTACTTATGATTTGAAAGTTTTTGTGGTTCCATTGCAGTCAACAGAATAACGATCGATATATCTCATTGAAAGAAAAATCATCATATATCTTCAGAAAAGGGAGAACTTTTTCATGCATGTGTTGAAATGTTTATAGGAAACATCCATTGATTGAAAAAAATGTTCATAAACTACAAATCAAATAAAATTTTAACGTCCAAGCCAAGATCAGTTCGCCCGTCTGCAGTGTTACCTCAAGAAACTTGCTTTGAAATGCACTTTACCAAAATAAATCCAAAACTAAAGGCTTCACAAATTGCTAAAACTGCTGCTGAGATATTGCAAAAAAGTGTGACTTTAAACTACAATTCGAAGAAAATTGAAAAAGGATGACTATCATGCCGGAGTTGCAATCAAGATGTCATTCGTCTTTCGAAAGAACAGAGCTAAGAGAATGATCTTGACAGAAAACAACTAAATAAGACACATATATTTTTTAAAAAAAATGTGATACATGCAATAGAAAGTAATTTTTGTAATTTTGCATCAAAAAGCTCAAAAATGTGTCTGAAAAAATTTCTGGACAGATCTTAAGAAAGAAAATCCTTTTTCGAATATCAAACATGAAGGAGGAGACATAATGTTTGGGGGGTGCATTGGAAGCCTTTTGGCTGGTAATCTGGAACTATTGAATCAACAATGTACAAATTGGTTATTTCAACTTATTCAAGTAAAATATCAGCGCATATGACGAGAAACTTGCGACGAGTGATGATTTTTACTTTCAGAGTCACGAAGGTCCTAAGCAAGTGACTCTTATTGTGAATTCATGGTTGTTCTGACATATCCCAAACGAATTCCGTAAGCTAACCTAGTCCCCAGACCTAAGTACAATACAGCAGTGTTTCTCAAAGTGTGGGGCACGCCCCCTGTGGGGGCGCGATGACCCTACAAGGGGGCGCGAGCATATCGAAAATTTAAAGATTTTTTTTTAAAAAAAATAACCGGAAAGAGAAGTAAAACAAAATGCTTTCTTCCATAATAAAAAAAAAATACACACAACAACACTGACATAATTTATGTTTATTATCTGGCTTTTTCCGTCATCAAATAGCTATCTTTGATCCCAAAACCAAATTAAAGGAAAAAAACATTTTGTTTTATTTGCTGTATTTCCTCAATGAGAGATTTTTTTATTACGTTTTAACATAAAATATTACTCGTTAAAAGAAAAACGAAACCCAGACCCTGAGAAAAATTCTAAGAAGATAAACAATTCATCACTGTAATTATTATTGAAATACTGTACATTAGTTGTAGAAAAAGAAAAGAAAGACATGATTCACTTTTCAGCCAGGCTGCGTTCTACGTTTGCTAATCATTTGATTGACCTTCAATCTTATGGTATTTTTATTCAATATTAGTTCCGTCTCATATTTTATGCGTTTGCTTTTCGCTTAGGGAAATTGTAAATAATAGAGTTTTACGATATTTGGAAAAGAATTGATTGCTTTAACATATCTGTGTAATATTAGTGAAAAGTGTCTGATTTGCGTCCTTTATTATGGACGTGTAATTTTGAATCATTTTAGTTCAGTTTTATTTGATTTTTTTCTCAAATCATCAAAAAATTGAATAGTCCTTGAAAGAAGGTAAGTATACTTTCTATAAATTAAAATATTCTCTAGAATTTCGATTTGTATCGTGTACAGTAAAAATAATTATAAAGAAATGAGTGGGGTGACTGAGTCCCCCCGCACTACCATTAGCGTTAGTATCGAGTACGCGCCTGCTCCCGGCTTAAAACATTTTGAAGTCTTCTCGCTTTAAATATTAAAAAGTAACACAATTATACTTCATCGGAATTTTATATTCTTTTTCATTATTTAACATTAATTCTAAATGCTAATTCAGTGAGGTTTAAAATTACAGTTCTTTTAAACAGTTATTTACAATTATAGCATTTAACTAAAAAAATTATTTTACATTTTTGTATACAATGTCGTGCACGCAGATTTACTCTCCTTACAGTTCAGCTATTATATCAAGAATAATGTTTTATTTTTTTAAAAAAATGAATTCGTGCGAAGAGTCGGTGTTTCAGCCAGTATACGTTTGATGTATCAGTACTGAAGAAGGTATTTTATAAATAATTTCTTATTACTAAATTTGGCCGCGGTAGCCGAGTGGTATAGGTATAGGATCGTGGCTTGCCTTGTCACGAGTTCGAGCCCAGTACCACTAAAGACCCGCCGTGTAGGGTAGCGATGCACGTTAAATCTGTCGAGAGTTGAAACGTTTTCCCGTTGGTGTGGTGTGGTAGTTAGGAGAGAGGGGTGCCAGCTCAGATGTCGTCCACGTCACTTGACCATGGTTCAAAATTACGTGGTCCGTTGTCAAAAGCACTCGTGCAGCTGAACAGTGCGACGTTAATATCCAATCAATCATTCAATCAATCTTATTACTAAATTAAGAACAAGTTTAATAATTATTAGGGACTTCCACGGGCTTGTCTTGTAGAGGAAAGTTTTTCAAAGGAAGGTTTAATATCAGAAATTGACACTTGAAGAGTTATTTTTCTATATTTAGCTGAGATCTATATTTTGTCTTCAAAGCATTCACCGCAGAAAATCCGGTTTAACAAAGGTACGATGTTGAAAATGGTGATAGTATGTGAAGTGCTTTTGTTTTCAGTACAGATAATTCCTCATCCACCTCTACCCCAAATTCAAAGAGCGATTTATTACAAAATTGCCTTTTAATTTTTCACTGGATGTGAAATCTATGAAGATTTCTTCTTCGGAAGTTGAGAGTCCTTCTGGAGTATCTTGAAATAGATCCCTAATCCAATCGTAACTTGCTACCAAGCTGTCCTCATCCAGAAAATACTTTTTAAAATTCTTTGCCAACATAGCTAAATGATTTTTACATGTTTAAAAAGCTTTCACATGTTGTTCTACAGATTTGTAGATTTTAACACATATCGAGCTGGAGCTTTTTTCCCATCATTTACTTCAGTAGTGGTAAATCCAAAATTTAAGTATTTTTGAGAATATCGCCTTGATTTAATTTTCGGAACCATGCTCGTTCTTCTGTGTACTTGTTGATTCTTTATTATGGAATGTTTGCTTACGACTTAAAAATGTATGTATGATATTGTTTTAATCTACATCCGTAAATACTTAATTACCGTGAATTACAATTAACGAGTAAATTAAAAAAAATGTACATTCAAGCTAGATTCGGTAGCTATAGGAGTATCGAGTCGATCAAAACTAATTAGAATTGTACGAGAAAAAGCATTTTTACATGTTTTGCGCAGACGTCCGATAGGTTGCCCAGACTCACGCAAACGTACCCTATAATGCCAGATGTGATGGATATGATAGAAAGCAACATTGACTAGACTATTTTTCGAATGATATTTGTACTTTGAGAAATGAATGTTGAAGGAAATAAATCTTTAATTAAATATATCATTTTGCGATCTGTTCCAATTTAAAAATTAGAGAAAGAAAAAAAAACATAATAATAAGTAAGTAATATATATTTTAAGTAATTTTCTTAAAATATATATTACTTAAAAGTTACATATACACACAATATAATATACTTATCGTATTAATTTGCACGGTTTATAATTAAGATCGTATTATAACTTTAGCGTCTCTCTCTCAAAGTGCATTTTTATTGCAGTAAATACATCATTGTTGTACAGGGGGGCGACAAAAATTATGATTGAAAATTGGGTCGCCAGTATTGAAAGTTTGAGAAACACTGCAATACAGCATGTGTGGGCTTTACTTGAATGAATAATCAGGGGGAACGTAACAACATTCAAGGGATTGCTCAAATCGGTCATAGTAGAGGAATGGAACAAATATCCACAAACGAAACAACAAAGCTAGTTAAATCCCTGCCAAATATGTTGAGAGAGTTATAAAAAAAGAATGAAATATATATATAACTTTAAAAGTATTAACTTTTAGTTACATTCCATTATTTTAAAGGGTTTTTTAATAGTGTATGCAGACTTTTGATGCACACGATTTGTGTCGTTCTCAAGTTATAAATATTTGTATTATGTTATGTAATAATCAGGCGATTATTTTTTAGAGGAATAGATAAAAAATAGTATTGATTCAGAAAGACTTCATTTAATTAGCGATCTTTGCATAAATATGAAAGATAATCGCCAGTATGCAGACTTTCGGAGACAAGTGTATATGCATCTATATTTCTTCGTCATCTGCAGTTGTATATTTGTACCACGTTCTCATTTGCATTTAAGGTGTGGCCAACTGCAGATGTTTAAACATCCACGGAACGGTTTGAAATCAGATTCGAGACTCAAACCCGATATCCCGACATGGAAATTGGAAAAAAATCTAAAAGATTTTTTATACAATGTCTAATAATCATGGCTTGGTCTTCGAAAAGTTTTAAATCATCTCTGATACCAAGTTATTCCAAATCGATAAAAAAAAATTTCAGGATTTCTTCGATTAAATCCGTAAGTTTTGTTTTCACGTTCAAGTTTCAAGGTCGGCTGAATTGGGGAATGGATGTTTTGGTTAAATTAAGATGACTTGGTACCATTTGAGCTACTTTCTTTCTTATGTATTTAAAAATTATATTTTAGCATTTTATATAATGTTTCTATTCAAGAAAATGATACAAGATGAAATGTTTCACATACTATTCACAAAATTTTAAAAATTTAAATTTTTTGAAGAAAATTTGGAAATATTTAAAATTCTACTCCTTCTGTAATTATTAATTTTTTGACCTGAATTTTTTTCGTAATATACTTATGGACGTTATGAACAACTTTAGGGATCGATTTTACAATAACTTAATTCTTTTTTTGAAAAAAAGAAATGTTGATATGCATGCTAAAGTCAACGAAAAAGCCCATATATATCTTAAATTTCAATTTTTTTAAAAAAAAAAGAATTCAGTTTACATCAAAATGGATCCCTAATTTTGTTACTTTCTTATATGAAGCACACATGAAAAAAATGGAAGTAATTGGTAAATAATTGTGCATGGAGTAGTATTTTGAATGCACTAATGTTTCGAAAAACACAAACTGAGAAAAACCACTTTAGAGTATATAAATCTGAAAAAATAAAATTATAATAAGCTTAAATAAATTAAAATACCACTTTAAGACTTTAGATATATATTTTTCTTTGAAACAATTGCATTTTCGTATTTTTTCAATCCATACATTTTTATAAATAATCAATTTTAAGGAGGTATTAATTGCACAAGAAAATTCAAGAAAAATGTTATTTTTTTTTTCAGTCACGACAGAAAGTATAGTTTTTTCTTCACATAATATTGAAGTATTACATTTGTATGAAAACATATCAAGAATAATAACTGAAATTATGGAATTATTAATATATAATGCCTTAATTCAAAAATTTTACATGTACACAATTCACAAGGAAGGAAAATTACATTATTGTATTGCCTCGGAAATATGATGCTTTATATATTACACATTCTTTTATACTTATTATTTCTCTTTATAAAACATATTTTTTTTATCATAACGGTTTTTTGAGGTTTTTTTTTTTTCTAAAATGGGAGCGTGGCCGAATTGCCTAATGTGTTTCCAAATGAAATTTTACTCAATTTCTAGCTTTCCTATTTGCACAACTGTTATATAA
Source organism: Trichonephila clavipes (assembly GCA_019973935.1). NCBI lineage: Eukaryota > Metazoa > Arthropoda > Arachnida > Araneae > Nephilidae > Trichonephila > Trichonephila clavipes. The sequence goes on from BMAU01000172.1 coordinate 247,461, forward strand.
ATTGAAAGATATTAATGCAAAGAATAAGATTAAATAAAAATAGAAAAACGATAGGTTGTCTCATTTTGTGGAAACCAAGTCCTCTCTTAATTTTGAAAAAGAGAACGTCTAAGTCTAGCAAATAAAATATTTTTTTCCACATGCATGAGACTTTATTTTTAATTTCCATTTTCAGGAAAGCTAGATAATGTTTATAATATAAGAAATTAATAACACACTTGCTCCTTTCTCACATAAAGAACAATTTTTGGTTTGTTTTATTTGTATTAATTACAAGCGCTAACATTTTTAGGGTTGCACTTTAATACTTTAGTAGCCAAATCATGAATTTGTGGCCAAATCATGAAATGAAATCGGGAATTAGTCACCAAATCAGGAAATTGTACATGCAATTAGTTCTAATTCCCAAATTCCAAAATTGGAAACGATATAATAAATTATTCTCCAAATCTCGAAATTCTAATTCCTAAAGACCCTAATCAGGACAATGAAACATAAGTATAAAATTATTGTATTGTCATCGGTCCTTACCAATTGTGCAAAATTTCGAGTTAATCTGATATTTTAAAGTGGGTAAAATCGAGTTCAAAGATGCCGTTACATAAAAGTGAAACTTATAAAATCGTGTTAAAAAAGAATATGTTTTGCATATATATTATTCGCACAATTAACTTATTTACTCCTTGAACTTCAGGGATATCATAATGCTGGAAAAACCAATAGTAACATGGAAATCTTTTGTATGCTATTTTTGCACTGTTTTACCTCTGCTATCAAAGCTAATAATTTTTCGCGAGTAAGTGCTTTACTCTTTTCCTTTTTTACCGCGCTAATGAAATAAAGATTCAAATCTCTTTTGCTTTGAATCTTTCTTATTTACAGATTGGTCTTCCATTTCTGCATATGTCATTGATTGGAAACTCTGGTTGCCAAAATATTTCTTAATAATCCAAATGTAGAATGTTAATATAAATACACCGTATAAATTCTATGTCTAAGAGCAATGGAATGAAGTGTACACACCCGTCATTGCAAAGCAGATATAAGCAAAACTGATTAAAATCTGCTAGAAGGGGTTCAAAGAACTTTTGTGAGAGTGCTGTATTTCATACTTTAATATCAAGAAATCTTTATTCTATTGAATACCTAGTTAAATAGTACAATTCAATAATTTTATGTACTTTAACTGACTTGTCCAGTTATTTCATGAAATGCCTAGTTATTCTAAGAAATAACGATTTCACACTTTTTATGTAACAAATTGTTTCTTTAATCGGTGTTCAAAAGTTTTAAGCAGATCAGTTGCAAAAAACAAGACATCTCTTTAAGAACGATGTTACTTTCTTGTCTAGAAAACCAATCTGTGAAATACAAGATTCAGCAGCAACATTCGTAGAATAAATATCAGAAGATCTTGACACCTTCAACCACACTCAGACACAAATATCTAATGTGCATGCATGTAAAAGATTATTCACAAGCACCGATCGTCATATTCAACAGCGGAGTTAATCCATAATCACAGTCAAGGCAAATCTACTAATTGCCAGTAAAAACCAGACTGAATGATTTTCAGCGAGTATCTCTCTACTTATAGGCCTCACGGACATTTCGAGAAAGACCCGCTTGCGTCATAGGTCTTGAAATTCGTCTATTTCTTTTCAGCTTTCCAGAAGGATCCAGAGAGTCCCGAACTCACCAAAAAAAAGGTTGCCATCATGGTCACAGTTATTAAATTGGTCACCAAAATGATGCCAATTTGGCTCCATTGCCAAGATTTTGCCAAGTTCCCATTGAATCCCATTATAACGTGAGGGACAGCGTTGCCTGTGAATATAACATTTAAACATAGATTAATATAAATACATTGTACATCCAAATACAAATTATTCACTGTAGTTTATACAAAATTCGCAACAATATATATGAAAAAGTCATCATTTAAATTTTCTTTCGTAAGATTTTATTTATTTCACAATGATCCAAGCTTTGACAATTAATTGATTTTGTTAATTTTTAATTTACCCACGAAATCAGAAATATACTAGTAACCACAACTTTATTTTTAAAAACAGCTCTGTTTTTGCATTTTTCAAAATAATTCAATATTTATTATCCAATTATTCTCACCAATCACAGAAGTCATTAATGAAAACCATATAATTGTGTGAAAAAGCTTCCAATTGATAAAGGTAGAAAAGCTGAGATCTTCGGAATGAAAAAAAAAAAGTTTTTGTTCCTTGTATCACTTGTGCCGTTTTGTGTTATCACTTTATGTATTTGTAAAATAAAGTGAGGATTTAAACCATTAAAATGTTTCTTCATAAATCCTTCAACTGCAATAAGATAACGTTATTCCAATTCAATTTTCAATAATTCTTATGAAATCGTTCCAAAAGTTCATCCAATAAAATTTTTTAATTCCCGTCAAATCAGTTCCTATAAGCATATAGCTCACATAATAACATCTTCAGATTCATGTTACACTTATGTGTACCAGCGGTGTTAACTTCGTATCTTATTAACGGGTAAACACAATCATAGTTGAGTTCGAACGTTATCTTTCATGCACGTTGAAATTTTTCAGTTGTGCCACCAGAGGGTTATAAACTACTGGACATTAAAACTGCAACAGCAGTGTCAGTTTACGGCATACGAAACGCCATCTCTGTAATTAAGAGATTTAAGTGCGTATTGTTGTGTCTTAAAATACGAGTGTGTGAACTATGTTTGTGCAAGCCCAACTGCGCATGCCCAGTAATTTCGATGTGAATGTGAAAAGTGTTATGAGTAAAACATAAATGCCAGTCCACTAGAAACTGTGTCGTGATTGTGTCATGATAATAATAAGAACTGAGAGAGAACCATAGAATTTTTGGTTCAGAATCATACAGACTCTGGAATCAACTGCTTAAGGTATTCGACTACGTTCGGAATCGTGATTTTAAAAAAGTGCATAAATGGATACTTTTTATGATATTTAGTGTCACTCAGACTAGAATACATGCATAAAATAGTTTTAAGGACATTTTGACAAAAAAAAATATTTTAATATAATATTTTGGCAAAAAAAAATTAACTTAGAATAATCTTTTTTCCAAATGTTTTTCTTTTGTGAAAAATGGTTCTATTATAACAATAGTTTGCCTGTATATAGCTCAGACCTCTCTACAGAGGCTCAACTAGAAGTTTTGAAAAATTCACATTATTTTCAGAGTTACCGCCAAATGAAATAATTATTCGCGTTTTTTTTCCTTAAAATTGCTCCCCTCTGTTGTCGTAAAATATCAATTGTCAGTTCACGGCATGTGAAACGCCATCTGTGTGATTAAGATAATTAGGTATGCATTGTTGTGTCTTCAAATAAGAATATGTGAACTATGTTTGCGCAATCCCAACTGCGCATGCCCAGTAAGTCTGATGTGAATGTAAAAAGTGTTGTGAGTAAAATATAAATACCAGTCCACTAGAAACTGTGTCGTGGTTGTGTCAGGAGAATAATGAAGGAGTAATTAAGCTATCGACTAAGAGAACCATAAAAATGGATAGTGTTAGAGACTCTGGAGTCAACTGCTTAAGAGTTGGATGGATCTAAAACCTGGTCCGTAGGAATTAGCTATTGGATTAAAAATGGCTGAGTGAAACTAATGTGTATTCGTATTACGAAGCAAGAAGCCAATTGCGGCGACTGGTTATATGAGGAGGTGAGAGCAATGTTCTTTGAATCTTTTGAATTTTTATGAGAATTTTAACTATGCCTTTAATTGCTAATTTGAAGAAAGACGAGTTAAAACTTGTTGTTGAAGAATTAAAATTAATTGTGCCCCAGATAATGCAAAAGTTCTTGATTTGAAAATTTTAATTGAAAGTAGTGAAGTGTATAAAGAAGAAACAGAATTAGCTAAAAAATTATTGACTATGCTTTTGAAGAAACGAGAATTAAAAAATCTGCGAGAGAATTAAAAATACAGTTAGAAAAAATAAAATTAGCGCATAAGTGATCAGAAAGTGAAACAAATTTACAGATAGAAAAAAATTAATTAGCGCAATTAGAAAACCAATTAGAGCTTGCTAATATTCGGAAATATTTACCACATGATTCGTCACTTTGAAGACTGAGCGCCACCGAAACAGGTATCGAAATATTAGTATCGAAACGTTAATAAAAAGTGTAAAAACAAAATATATCTGTACCCTCACGTGTTGAGTCATATAATTTATTTTTTTCATTTATTAGAGAAAAAATTTAAAACGAAAGAGGTTCCCGAAGAATGGAAATCAGAAATTCTTTTAAACATCCTAGGAGAGAGAGCAAATAACTTAATGATTTATGTGTCAGAGGAAGAATTGCGCAGTTTAGATAAACTAAAAAATTTAGTTTTGAAAAGTTTCAGCCTACACCGCATAAATGCTATAATTTTCGTAGAACTCAAAAATTAAATTCAGAGAGTTATGTTCAATTTGACTCTAGGTTAAGTGCAAAATTTGAGTATTACTGTCAGTTACGAAATGTTAATGAATTTAAGTCAGTGTGTGAATTCATTGTTGCGGATAAAATGATGAGCATTCTTGACAGATAATTATCGACTCATATTAATGTAAAAAACAAGGAGAAGCATTTTTTAAACTCCACGAGTTAAGGCGAGAATGTGATATTTATTTATTTTCTGAAGATAAAATTAAATGTGAGTCTAATAAATATTTTCCAGGTCCTTCACTGGAAATGAAAATAAACGATTTGATTTCAATAAACAAGAGATATAACAGCTCGCGAAATCAGAGAAGAGTTTCGGGCTTATTTTGTTCTGAAATAAGTATCGAAAAATGTGTCTTGTGTAAAACTGAAGCACATGTGTTGCGCCTCTATCCAAAATCCGTGAGAGGTAAGTTTCTCTGTGAGGGAGTGGCAACAGTTAGAAAAAACGTTGTTTTTTTTTTAAAAGTGTAATGGATGAAAAGTGTTATGGATGAAAAGAATTTACTGTGTGTTTGCTGTGCTGTTTTGATTTAAAATATATCTTGTTGATGTTCTCTTCTCATTGTTGTCGTCTATGGACCAAACCCCCTACATTATTCTCACAAACAATAGTATTAGAAACTATATTTCTGGCGCCCCCGGGTGGGCGGGTTTTGGTTTGGATTTTGATAACGGTAAGCGAATTGAATTTCCATTTTGAAGTTATTGATATAATTATATCTTGAACATAGACATATATTTATTATTGAATGTATGAACTGATTTAATGATTTAATAAGATAGTAAAGATGGAAATTATTAAACGAAATAAAACAGCACAGCACACACTGCGTTTACGAAAGCATACACTAAAAGTTAGAGAGTGTGTTGATAAATGAAAACGCTGACGCGGAAGAAATTGATATGTGTTTACATTTGCTTAAGCAAAAACGAACTCGTTAGAGTTAACACATAATAATTATTTGGATGCTTTAACAGATGAAACAGAATTCAAAATTGAATTTAATATTATAGAAGAATATAGAGAAAAGGCTTTGAGAATAGAATTAAAGTCTAAACGTGTATTAGAGAATATTAAGAGTAAACAAAATAATAACGAAGGTAGTAATTCCGGTAATAATTCTCATTTGGCTGATTGCGAAAATCCGTATAAAGCGATTACCCTACGACTTCCTGAAGTTGATCTGTATAAATTTGGAGGTGAATTAAAAGACTGGATAACCTTTTGGAATCAGTTTAAAAACATACACGAAAATAAAAATTTAACTAATTGTGATAAATTTCATTACTTAGTTCAATCGACAAAAATTAAATCGGAAGCCAGAGAGCTTATTGAATATTTTCCTATAACAAATGAAAACTATCCTTTGGCGATAGAAAGCTTAGTTGAAAGATATGGACGAAATGAATTATTAATTGATTTTTATGTACGAGAGTTGTTAAAACTTGTTTTAAATAACGCTACTAAAAAGAAACAATATTCTTTAAGTGTTTGTATAATAAACTTTCTACTCAACTTCGGGGTTTAAGTAGTTTAGGTATAACGACGGATCATTGCGGAATAATATTATATCCGTTAGTCGAAAGTGCGTTACCGACCCATATATATTACGTTCATTTGAAAGACAAAGAAAAAATAATGAGACTGCAACACTTGATTCTATCGTTTCGTTTCTAAAGAGCGAAATGCAATCAGAAGAAAAAATAAAATTAAGTAGATCGGACATATTTCCCTATCAGTGCGAATGCAAGCAGTTGGCAGAGAGCCAACGCTCACTCCCGTCTGCTAATGAATTATCATTAATGAACCAAACGAAATATGTGTGTTATGTTTAAAGAATCATCCGGTTCGCTTTTGTAAAAGGGCGTTTTTTATTCCATTAGAAGAAAATATTGCAATAATAAAAAGGAAAGGATTATACCGAATTTGTTTGGCTAAAGGTCATCTTGCTTCTAGATGTCGATCTCAAATAACTTGTCAGTTGTGTTCTAAAAGACATGTAAAGTTCATGTGCCCAAATATTGAATGTATTAAGTCTGATTCTCTCAAACAAGATGTGAATGATAAAAATATTAATGAAAACACAGTTGATTCGTTACATTCTCGTGCAACGAATGAAGTTATATTACAAACTCTTGTTGTAAATGTACATGGCATCAAGAGAGAGCGTAAAGCTAGGGCTATCATCGATACCGGATCACAAAAATCGTATATTTTGAGATCTACTGCTGAAGAGTTGGGTTTTAATTTGCAGAGGGAAGAGGAATTTCGCCATTCCTTATTTGGCGGAACTAAAACAAGGATGTATAAACACACGTGTTATAAAATCTACTTGAGTAGTCTTGATGGTAACTATATTTGTAAATTGGATGCTTTAGATCATGATGTCATCTGTAATGACATTTCTAGTGCAAGAAATGGTTCTTGGATACATGAATTGAAAACTAAAAACATATTCTTAACAGATATTCAAGAAAACACAGGTCCCATTGAGGTACTTTTGGGTGCAGACGTAGCCGGTAAATTAATTACTGGTCGACCAGAAGAATTAAAGACAGGCTTAGTAGCATTAGAAACCAAGTTAGGTTGGACTTTAATGGGTAAAGTACCCCGATATACCGACAAAAAGGATACAAGTATGAATATTGTAACTATGTTATCTCAAGAAGGTATTCCTGTCTCTTCACTGTGGGATCTAGAAATGCTTGGTTTACGGGAAACTATTGAGCAAAATTCAAGAGAGGAAAATGAAAAGGCGGTTATGTCTCACTTTCTAGAAACAATCCGGCAAAAGGAAAATGGCAGATACGAGGTCCATATGCCTTGGAAAGTGGATCGGGCCTTTCTAACAGACAATTATGAGTTGTGCTTAAAAAGATTTGAATCTACCACCAGGAAGTTGGAAAAGATCGGTTTTAGAGAAAAATATCATGAAGTCTTTAGAGAATGGTTAGCGGAAGGAGTTATTGAGGAAATTCCTGGAAAGGAGTTACCTGTTCGTACCCATTACCTTCCACACCGACCTGTCATCAAGGAAACATCCGCAACATCTTCAATGAAGATAAGACCGGTCTTCGACGCTTCTGCTAAGATCAATAACCATCCGCGTCTTTAAACGACTGTTTAGAGACTGGAAACAATTTAATTGAATCAGTTCCTGCTATTTTGGCTAGATTTAGACTGAAACCGATCGGTGTAATTTCAGACATCAGAAGAGCTTTTCTCCAAATATCTTTACATGAAAAAGATCGAGACTTCGTAAGATTTCTTTGGTATGACAATGAGGGTAATATACGAACTTACAGGCATGCTCGAGTTGCTTTTGGAGTCACCAGCAGTCCTTTTCTCTTAATGGCGGTTATTAATTACCATTTATTAAAAGAATCAGTAAAAGAACGTTACTCTGAAGAATTTCTTAAAAAATTACAAGATAGTTTTTATGCCGATAATTGCGTAACTAGTGTACAAAATAATGCCGAACTTAGAATATTCGTCGAATCTGCAACTAATGTAATGAAAGAAGGAATGTTTGATCTCAGAGGATGGGAAAGTTCCGCCATTCCTTCAGAAAGTACGACATCACTAGTATTAGGACTGATTTGGGACAAAAATTCTGATACTTTAGAAATAGATCCAGAATCTTTGAAATTTGATGAAAAAGAAAAGATAACTAAAAGGAAAATACTTTCACTGGTTAGTCGAGTATTTGATCCCATATGTTTATTGGCACCTGTTATGATTCAACCTAAGATTTTGCTGCAAGCCACTTGGAAAAGTAAAGAAGCATGGGATGATGAAGTGAATGATGAAATAAGGAAGAATTTTTTAAAATGGGGAAAGCAGCTGAAATACTTCAAAAATATAAAAATTCCCAGATGGTTAGGCGTGATGGAGGAATCCGATTTGAGTATCAATACTTTTGTCGATGCCAGTAAAACAGCTTATGCGTAATGCATTTTCTTAAGAAGTGAATCCAATACGGGCTCAGTGACCGTTCAATTACTTCAAGCCAGATCACGAATAACTCCCATGAAGACTATTACTATACCACGTCTTGAATTAATAGCCGCTACCATCGGGGCCAGGCTTTTAGTTCTGTGAAGCATGCCCTGAAAATTTCCAATATCAAGACTTACTTTTGGACCGATTCTTCTACAGTTCTTACGTGGATAATTCGTCGAGAACAGTGGTCGGTATTCGTTGCCAACAGAATAAGTGAGATTAGAAAATTGAAAACTTCGGAAGATTGGTTCCATATTTCAACTGACCAGAATCCAGCAGACATTTTATCAAGAGGTTGTGGACCTAAACAACTTCAGAAACGCAAGTGGTGGCAAGGGCCAGATTGGTTAAAAAAATAGAAGGAACAGTGGCCGAAATCAGCTGTAAATATTAACGAGAAAGAAGTAGAGATAGAAAAACGAAAGTCAGTCATCTCTGCTAATAACACAGAGGTAGAATCAATTTCATCACAGTTAGCCAGAAGATTTTCTAGATTTTCAAAGATGATTAGGGTTATGGCTTGGATACTGCGTTTCCAACCAAAGGCCAAAGACTTAAAAAAATGTGCTGAACTTAAAAATGAAGAATTGTTAAATGCACAAAAGATTATTTTCCGTTTAATACAAAAGGAATGTTACTCTAATGAAGAAACACGAAAAAGTTTAAAAGGTCTTCTAATATTTGAAGATGAAGAAGGAATATTACGATTGAAGTTCACATTTATAAATGAAGAATAATTGAAAGATTTTATTTCTCCAATAATTCTACCATCGAAACATCTGGCAGTGAGAAGATTTATAGCGCAAGAACATCTCGTTAACAAACATGCTGGGATATTAAATCTTCTGACTATTTTACGTGAAAGATTTTGGATAGTGAAAGGGAAAAGAACTGTCCGAAGTGTTATCAAAGAATGCTTAACATGTAAAAGACAAAAGATTAAACATCTTGAGGGGTACCTTTTCCTCCTCTTCCAAAAGACCGAACAGAAGTAGTATCAGTTTTTCAAGTTTCAGGTGTAGACTTGGCTGGACCTTTGTTGACTAAATCTAACAAAAGGCGTGGATATTACTTTTTACTTGCGCCGTATTTAGAGCGGTCCATCTCTGGAACTAATAACTTCACTTAGTACCACTGACTTCATCCAAGCTATGCGTAGGTTTATTGCCAGAAAAGGACGGATTTCTGTGATGTATTCAGACAATGGTACTAATTTCACAGGTCTAAACAACGCTTTGAGACAATTAGATTGGACTACGATTGAAAGTGAATTTAGAGTCCACGAAATACGTTGGAAGTTTAATCCACCCTCTTTTCCATGGTGGGGAGGCTTCTGGGAACGCTTGATTGGAATTTTGAAGGATCTCTTAAGAAAAAATCTTGGGCGCTCCTGTTTGTCTTACGAGAAATTGCAAACTCTCGTCCGTCAGTGCGAATCGGTCATGAATAGCAGACCGTTAACCTACATATCCGAGGAACAAGAGCTGAAAACCTTGACTCCCTCAATGTTTCTTCAGGACATTCCATTAAATGATGTTCCTGATTTGGATCAAATTCAAAAGACTAATATTGTTTTGAGTTGGAGATATATTCAAAAGGTTCGCGAAAATCTAAAACAACGATTTAAAAGAGAGTATCTGGGTTTCCGTCGTTCTTCAGTTATCAAAAGAGAAGATAAAATAAATGAAGGTGACATTGTGTTAATTGATACAGATGATAAGAAACGGCTGCATTGGCTGCTAGGAAGAGTACTGGAACTCTTTCCAGGAAAAGATGGAATAATTAGGCTTGTGAAATTGCGAACTGAAAGGGGAGACATGTTAAGACCAATCCAACGACTGTACCCTTTGGAAGTAACATCAAACCAGTTAAGAAATTTATAAACATTTAAGGGCAGTCGGAAACCTCTATACCGACAATGTTAAATTGGCTGTTTTCGAGGTACATTTTCTCAAAATCTGTTATATGTACATGCTTGAAATTTTTCATATAATTAAAATACACATTTCTCATTATACTCAAATGAGCTTTTAGCTAATTTTGAGTTTTTTCATAATTTATAAAATATTTTATTAAACATAGTTTAAGTTAACCCGTTTTTTACATAAAAAAAAATTTGTAAAAAATAAATTTTGGGGTTTTTTACAAAAAGCTCATTTTAGTATATATTAGCCATCATTATAAATATATCATAAAAAATTTACATACCTGTGAACAGTAGTTTCTAAGAAAAGGAACATCGAACATCAAAAATTGACATTTTGAGAAAAATTGATTTTAACGTATAATTACTTTTTAATTAAAACATTCCAGCTCCATATTCTAAATCATCAGCATTTTTAAGTAGCTCATCATCTTCTTTCTTCCTTTTAAGTCTTTTTCCTTCCTAACTTCCTTTGTTTTTTGTAAACAAGAGTATTTTGCTCGTAACAGCCTCTGTTTGTCGAGGCACTCCATCTCCTGTACCGTGTAATCACCAGGCTCAATACACATTTTTTTCAAAATTTCTAGTTATGATACATTCCCCATATTAAATGAGGAAACTGCATCATATGTACCCAGTGACAAAACTTCTAATTGTACAAATTATTTCTTCGGTACACGAGATCATATTACATTATTTACACTTTCGTCAGAATTTTGCGTACCTCCATGTAAACACTTTTATAGCAATTCTGGATTAGCTAAATCCCTAAAAACAGGTCGCATGGCCTCCACAACATCCACAGGTAAACTATTTTTGTGATGATAAGTCTCCCCAAGCAATTCTGCCTTTTTAAATTTGCACCACGTATCTGTATCAGAGGGACAAAATCCATGCTGAGGTTTTTCTTCGGTTGATAACTTGTGTAAAAATATTGCCCATATGGCTTGTTGCATGTCCTTCACGCTAGACAAATTTCTGCGGATAGACAGACCATAATATGCTTGCAGACGGTCGATTTCTGCCTCTGCCAATCTATTTCTTCCGCATAAAGGTTTTCCGTCAGAAAGTTTTTGACCTCTCATCTTAGTTTTCAAGCGTCGAAGACGTGTCCCCATTCTTTTCATAAATTGACCTATGCATTCTAATTTTTCGACAGAGCAATGGTCACCATATACTTTGTTCTCGACAATAGAAGTAAAAGCCTTGGAGTCCCCATCTCCTAAATATTTTGTGTACCGAACATTGTAGAGAGACTGGGAACGCTGAAAAATGGATAGAGCTCCAGCTACTTCCTTCTTACCACTGTAGCCTTCAAAATTTCTCTTACAATTTTGAAGATGCTTGGTTTTGTTCGGACAAATACAATGTTTTGAAAAACCTTTGACATCTATAACTTTGCCGGTATCAACACTTGTGACTGTCACCAAGCCATTCTTCGAAGAAAAACCACGCTTCAGCCAGCTACCATCAACAGCAACAGCAAGGTCCCTTTTTCCATCATTTTCATCAACTGCTTCACGAACAGCTTCTGCCATACTGTGTTCACAGGTTTCTCTTGTTGCCTGCAGTAAAATGTGGTTGTACTTTGAGAATTTTGTGGGTGGCGGGGGAAGATTCTTGATACCGCAAAACATCCTAGCAGACTCAGCACCTTTACCTATGCATCGCATAGCATACACTAGCCGGGTATTCAGTTCATAATTCTCAGAACTATCGCATTTCTTGAGTTAAAAAAGTATAGTTATATATACAAGAAGGACATTTTAAGTGAAACTTCACAGCTTCACCGCAGTTACTTTCACGGAGGTGCAACCTGAGTCCTGTTTTTTCACACTTTATACATTTTACAGCTTCAAAAAACACACAAGCTAAAAGGTTAATGTCCACAATAACATTTCTGAAACCAGAAAAAGCCTCATCCGAATATGAAATATCCATGTTTACAATTTTTTTCTCACTGGCAGATGGTTCAGTTTCATTAGTACAAAGCTTTGCACCATCAGCACAATTCTTTTCATCAGCAGAGTTCTTTGGAACAGTAGAATTGCTTTCACTACAACCATCATTACTTTTATTACATTTTCCTTTATTAAAAACTCCTCTTCGTTTCTTAAATACTTTAGTTGATGCTCTAGGCATGATAAAGTCTATATATTATAGCAATTTTTTTGAAAGTTTCAGCTTAATAATGTTAAAGAATACTTGCGAGTTCAAAAATTACAACGCAGTTTTGAAAGTGTAAACAAATATTGTTATGACCGTTAAAAATACAGTGAAGTTTCAAATGGGTTAGGAAATAAAATAATAAAAGGTTCAATTTATACAATAAAATATAAATGTTTGGATTTATACCAGACGCTCAACTTTTAAGCCAAAACAAAAACTTTTGTTTACTTTTTCCCTTGTCAAATGGGCGTGGCCCAGTTTCAACGATTATTTAAAAATAGGTTTTTAGGGCTTCTAATTACTCTAGAGGTTAAAATAAGGTATTTTTAGAAAGGTTAAAATCTGTACTATGTGAAAATGTAAAAATCTCAAATTGTCAAAAAGATCAAATTTTACCTTTCCGACTGCCCTTAAAAAACACCTTTGAACTTTTTTTTTTACGTATTAGAAATTTAAGAAATTAATTTCATTCCAATATTTTGAAATATTTGTATGTACTTTTTTTGTAATCTAAAATTGTATGCACATATTATCTTTGTTTATTTGTTTTTGAGTTTGCATCCCCAAACTCAAGGTGGGGAGTATGTTGCGCCCCTATCCAAAATCCGTGAGAGGTAAGTTTCTCTGTGAGGGAGTGGCAACAGTTGGAAAAAACGGGTTTTTTTTGTTTTTTTTTAAAAGTGTAATGAATGAAAAGTGTAATGGATGAAAAGTGTTATGGATGAAAAGAATTTACTGTGATTTGCTGTGCTGTTTTGATTTAAAATATATCTTGTTGATGTTCTCTTCTCATCGTTGTCGTCTATGGACCAAATCCCCTACATTATTCTCACGAACAATAGTATTAGAAACTATAACATGATTTGCAATTTTGCCCTCAGTTTAAAAGTTTTTTCATAAATAAAAGAGTAGATTTTTAAAAACAATAACATGTGCTTCAAATGTCTATCCCCAGAATGTTGTGTTAAACAGTGTCGCTCTAAAAATTGCATAGTTTGTAAGAAGCCGCATAATAATTTGCTTCAGTTTCAAAGAGAAATAAAAAGTATCCAGACTCCTCATTCGGTCCTTGAAGAGAACCGCAAACGATATATTTTATAATTTCTCTAACCCTCCTTTCTCATTCCTAGTTCATATATAAACAATCAAGAAATCGTGGCGACTACTTTTAGTCATAACAAAATTAAAAAAGCTTATATATTGCGCACTGCTCGCATATTAGTTAAATATAAACATTCGAATTTCATGAATGTAGATGTTTGTTAGACGGAGGCAGTATGGTTTGTCTTATTACAAATCAGTGCACCAATAAATTACAACTGAAAAGTGAACAGAAGGGGTCACAGGGGTGTTGAAAATGTTTCGAGAGCACAAAATACAAACAATTTTCGACTAGAAATAATTCTTTGAGATTAAAATGAAATAATTTGATTCTTTTACACATTTCTTATAAAGGAATAAAAGTTTCAAAAAGTATAAAATATCTAAAATATAATCATAATTTTAAAAATAATAAACACATAAAAATAAGAAAAATTTTTGTAAGAGACAAACAGTGAGTTTTACGACGCGCATGATATTTTCTGCAATAATAATTCTAATTACTAGCAACAAGTTGATTTATAAAGTCAAATATATCCTTATTACATGCTAGCTTATCTTATAAAAATAAAATAAAAAAAATAATATTTTTAAAAATAAAAATACATTTTTTTAAATTTTTTAAAAAATTCAATTTTTGTTGAAATATTTCAAAAAATTAAAAATTTATAATACTATAAATAGCTAGGATTTGAAGATTATGATAGAATTTATAATTCTGTAAAGTTTTATACATCAAAGTATGACAGTTTTTGAAACGCAATGCGCGTAATTGAAAAAAACACAAACTGAGAAAAAGGGCTTTAAGGTTTTAATATTGAATTTGAGAAAATAAATCTTAAAACGTACACGCTAAAATTCTCCAGGATAATAATATATACCTTCCTGTTCCTGAAACAACTCAATTTCTTTACTCTTTTTAATTTTCTTGGCTCTGCGAGCTTCAAAAGATGATTCTTAAAGCCTCTGTCTTGACGTAAAGATTCGACGATTGTCACGTTCAGCCAGGGACACACAAACATTTCTGTTAATTTTCAAGCCAAATTTCTCTAAAATAGTAATAAGTATTTGATTTCCATCATTAAAAACACTAGTTTCTAGATTTGCAGCAACCAATCGTCTTAGGACAAAACTTCCAAATTAATGAATTTAAACTTTCATTAGGATTATGTGTCTTACCTCCTAAACATTTCTTCAGGAGTGCCGGATCAGATAAGTCTGCAAATATAGGCTTAATTACATCTCGAACAGCTTTAGCAACTGAGGGTTTGTGTTTATAATTTTATAAATTATTATTAATTGCGGCATTATACTTACACCATGTATTTGGATTTGTAGGACAAAACCAGTGCATCGGTTCATCATCAGTGCTGCAAGAATGACCCCAAACACAGCCCAAATGGCTTTCCGCATTTCCTATACACTAGTAGAATTGCATCGAATAGCATTATCATAGTAATGCGCAAGTTTATCAATTAAACTATCAGTTAACCTACCTTTACCGCCAATAGTTTTACCATCAGATAATTTCTTTTTACTATATACTAATATAAGCTTCCTAAGTCTTGTACCCATTCTCTTTTGCACATGGCCTACACATTCTATTTTCTGAATAAGATAGTCATCGCCGTATGGCTTATTTTCAGAAAGGGCATCGAATGTTTTTGTGTCGCCATCTCCTATGTAGTTCGAATATTTCAGGTTGTGAAGCTTTTCTGATCGATTAAAAATCCTCAACATCCCGTCAACCTCCATCTTACCAGCAGAGCCAGAATAATTTTTTCTACATGAAATCTTATGCGCTCTTTGCCATTTTTATTGTACTTGATACCAAATTTTACCCCTTTATAACTGTCGCATCCTTTGCAAAATGAGGACAACACTTCCCTAACCAAAACCTTACCTGTTTCGGCCCCTATTACAGTACATACTCCAATCAACGATGAATGTCCTCTCGTCTTCCAGGTACCATCACCACTTACCGTTAAAAGGTTATCAGGTGACGAAGAATATTCTTCGACAGCTGCCATTTTCATGCTTTCTTCAGCGACTTCCTTCATAACACGTGAAAGTTTATTATTAATAACATCATGTGATTTTTGTTCAACAGGATTAGAAGACTCATTACAGCACAAAAGGTTTTTAATGACTCTAAACCTTGGCCTATGCATCTCATTGCTAAAATAGATCTTCTGTTAATTTCTGGAGCATTATTTTTATTCCCAGTGTTTTCACAGCTTGAAAAAGTACAAACACTCCCCAGTTTTTACAACGTATTTCAAAATTCGAACATAAACCACGACTGGACTTTTCATTAATTGTTAATGGTTTATGACATTTTAAACAACATGATACCGATAAAATAGAGCTAAAAGTTGAAATAAAATCAAAAATACGATATCCTTTGAGAGAGAGAGAGTTTTTTTTTTCACTTACCTTAACAATATTTGACTTTAATGAAGTCTGATATCCTGAGATTTTATTACTGGAAGCACACATTTTTATCTCTCCTTTCTGCAACATACCTTCATGATTTGGTTCCTTCTAAATCTTCTTTTCTTAGGACTTTTACCTGAAGGTCTTAGACCTTCAATCGAGTTCAATCCATTTCAATCGAGAATTTCAATTGTTTTCAATTTTGAACGGTTTTAAACAACGCTGTTCTGAATTTCGATAAGTTATTGCAAACGTGCTAGCATTACCAAAACAGAATCAAAACACATTAAAAAAGCGTGTGTTGAGTTGCAAGCTTCCTTCTCAATTAAGCAAGTGTTTAAAATATTTCATGAGGCTTTTTAAAAACAGAAAAATAAAACGTATGCGGAAATCAAGAAAAAAGTGGGTGTGGCATGTAGCCATTTAAACATTGTTATTACTAAATTGCTGTTTGAATTTTTCGAATAACTTTCGAAGTTTTTGTAGTACTATCACGTGGTTGGTATCAAAATGTTCAAAAGAAAATGAGGAACAACATATATTTTTTTCGAAAATTCGAAAAAATAGAAGATTAACACCCCTAAATAGAGATAAGAGCAACACAGCTCAAAAATTTTACTAGCCCAATTTCTGAAGTTTTGCTTTAATACTGCTACTAACGTCCTAAATTTGAAATTACCAATGTGGACAAGTTTCACTAAACTTGCAGTAAACAAAAAACTACTGATGCCAGTTCACTTATACGGTGAATTTACTGCTTCTTATATATTATGAAATGCTGTCTACTGACAACATATTTTAAAATTCAGATGTAAGTGATAATTCTTTGACAGTGTTTATAAATAAATGTGGGCAATTTATTTCAAAATATTTGAATAGTTGGTTGAATGCTATATATCTTGTCAAATGCTTCTTCTCGATGTAATGGGAAATAAAAGTTAAGTGTTATATAGGGAATTTAATTTTAAATCTATAGTTTAATTATCCTTACATATATATATTATCTTTGTGGGTGAAGGTGTAATGTAAAATGACTATTTTTTTTGTTACAGCTGTACAAAACCTGAACTGAACTGTAGGTGAAGCTGTGTGTGTGTTACAGGAATTAACTATCTTATTGTTTATGTTTTCTACCACCTGTATCCTCCACCAGCATTTTATTTCAGGAATCTAAAGTTTTAAGAAAGATGAGTAATTTTTTTTGTCACAACATTTATGTTAATGCATTTTTGTATATTCATAGATAAATGATGATAATCAGGAATATATTTCTTTTGCAGGTCCTCAACCGGGCCAATTAACTTATTGTTCAGATATGTCTTATGAATTATTTTTTTAAATTTTTTTTTATTGTGTAAACTTTTTATTTCTCATTTTTATTTATATTATCCAGAAAATTACATTGTATTTAATTAGATTAATTCGTTTATTTTAATTTATTAAATTTAATTTTTGTCACTTATATTACTATTTTTTAGCATAAAATCTTAAATTTTTTTGTAAACTAATAGGTAATACCGTATTTTCATGTATATAATCCGCAAAGCCTTTTTTCGAGTAAAAAAATAAAAGACGTATAATCTGCGGCAATTTTTACAGCAAATAATCCAAAATACATACTGCCGTTAATGTAGTGTCAGATAAATAAAAAAAAATACACAATATGATCAAAATTATATGTAATGAGTTGTATAGAACAAAACTTTTTTTGTAAATTATTTTTTCCATCGGACATCCATTGTTCCCATAATCGAACGCGCGTTCGATTTAAATATCTAGTTATTCTGACATCTAAAGGCTGTAATTTCTTTGTCAGTCTTGCAGGCATTAGTCGCAGGTGCTGAGACTTCAGGCCATTTGTAACATTCTGCTTGAGGTGTGCTTCATCGATTCCATAATTATAAAGATTTTTTTTTTGGTTGCATTTTTCAAAATCAGCCTTGTTTTTTTTTCTCCACAATTGAATATTTCGTTCACCGTTGAACAATCTTGCAGTTTCCCGATTTCCTCCTTCGGTAGCCTTTTCTTTTACGTTTAGTTCAAAATCAGTACTATTTCTTTCAAAACTTTGTCAGCTTTTTTGGATGGAGAATGTTTTTTTATCACATTAACTGCGGCGGCGTATAATACGCGCAACGAAATTTTAAACACATAATCACAATTCACATAATCCGTGGATTATATATACATTAAAATACGGTACATTTAATGTCATGTAAGGAAATATACCTACTGGGGAACCCGTCTTTCCTATTTGGATAAAAGGGGTAATGCATCTCTGCACCATACCTCCAGGGTGATGTGGAAATTGGTGCGAATAAACTTAATTCATGCAACGTCATATGCTACATTTTATTACATTATATTTTAGAACATTTCTGCATAGTCATTATTATATGTTAAAATAGTGTACAACCAAAAAAAAGTTGTATATCCAAACATTCATTCATTATACAAGTTGTATACAATCCTCTACTCATTAGGATTTCTCTTGTCTTGTCTTTTTTTTTGAGGGATCATAGCCTGTGTTGCTCTATATCCCCTTCAACCTTTCAATCAATCAATCAATCAGTACTCAAAATAGTGGTAGTTCTTTGTTCATCTTGAGTGTATTTTGTTTACTTCATTGGGTTTATCTCCCTAAGAATTTTGCTCTTATCACAATTTGCAAACTCATGTATGCATATGTATTGATATTGTGAACACCACCTCAGTCAACTGATTTAAATACCTATAGATCATATTTGGAAAGAACTTGAAGTTAGATTAAGAAGATATAAAAACAAAATGTGAACATAATAAGGTGTCACAATAGAATTTTTATTAGTAAAACATTACTTTTGAATATTTATAACTGTTACAAATCAGGTAAATAGAAACTTACTTTCGGGGAACACATTTAAAGTGCACATACATGACTTAGTCTTTTGATAGTTATCAGCAGAAACAATAGCTCATACATACATCAGTTTATGAATTTTAATCTTTAATTGTAATGAGGACAATTTTCTAAGAGCGAAATATATTATGATTTCCACTCAAATGTACAAAATTTGAAATTACCTGTGTAAATAAGTTGACCAAACCTGTAGTAAACATGAAAGCTAATGATGCCAGTTTCCTTATAGAAATGCAAAATGTGTCAGTTTTTTCTTTTGTATTGTATTTTTTCTGATTCCTCAGCATTAAAAATAATAATACAAAAAAGAATTTGACTGTTATTGGAGTTTGTTTTTTTACCTGGTGTAGTTGTGTACTGAGTTTTAAGCGTTGATCTAGAAAATTGGTTAACTCGGAGGGTTATTTCAGAAATTATTAAAACTTGGTACCTTCTAATTAAAAAAAAGAGAGAGAATTGTATTCTTTTTTCTATTTGAATTTATTTAAAAATTGAGGTACTGATATAAAAATTTTGTTACTAAACTAAAATTTTATAAAATTTAAATTTGTATCGTTACTGTTTTCAGTTACATTATAAGTGAGAACATTTCTGCATTGCATTAAAATGGTGTAAAATATGGTAAATGGGATTCCAGAAAAAAAAACAATTAAGAATCAGATTATTATACCAAATTGTACTTTTTTTTGTATTGCTATGTTTTAAAAAGTAACATTTATGGCAAAAAAAAAAAAAAATGATGTATTGAAACATTCATTATTAACAAGAAAAACATACAAATCATGCATGCTTTACCATCCAACATACTAGTGGTATGTTTTCATCATACACATGTATTTTGTTTACAAGTAAATGTTTAACATATGTCAGTGTTAAAATAAACTATGGGGGAAAGCCTACTGATATGTTTACATTCAACAAAAAAACATTCAAAAAGGAAATATTACTACCTGATAAAAACATTTTAGTATTTTATTTTTATAGTTTTTCATTCCTCTGTGTTGAATAAATAATTTAAACACTTATCTGATGACAAAGTATGTTATACAGAACTAACATATTTTCATTATTTTAAAAATAATTTCCTTCTTGGATTTTGAAATAATAAAATTGATTAAAAATCTTCATTTAGAGCAATTAATTGTGACAAACTGTTTGCTTAAGAAGTGGCAGTAAGAGATAAAATATTGTTTATTGATAAAGACTTATTAAATAGTTAAAAAATTATAAAATAAGAGCTAGTTTACCCGTTCTTTGCACGGGTGAATTTAAAAGTTAAACAATATAGATTGAAGGACAAAGAAGTTTTAATGAGTTATTTTTACTTGAATTGCAAATAAAACCAAAAAAAAACTTATTGTATATCTCATCTGAGCAAAAAAACCATACTTGTTAAATTTTAAGTTTGTAGATCTAATAGTTAATAAAAAGGGGATTTTTTTATTAATAACTCCCCGTAACTCTCTTGTGGGTCAGTTTTTGAAAACACCTTCCTAAGCTGATCTCTGCTCAGCAATAGTAACATTGTTACAACTTTTGTGTAATGAACGCTTAAAATACTGTACATAATTTATATCTAGGAGTGTAATATGTTAATATTACTTTAGGTTGTATTTATTTTATGTTAAAATTGTTATCTGCCTCACGCTCCGCCTGTTCAAGCCTTCCCAGTTCTGTTTGTGGAAACGTTTCATTAGGTCTAGATACTTTCATAGCTTGAGCTTTATTAGAGCTTTGGGAAAGATTAGACTTACGTTTTCGCAGCATAATTCTTAGTAGGTACTTTTTCTACACTTACAAAAAATATATACGGTAGCTATTATTTTTATACTTAAAAAATGCAATACCTGCCTATTCAATCAAAATTATAGTGTTATAATTAACTACTAACCACTAAAAAAATTATGCATATTTGTGAAAATGATGTAGTGGGGGGAAGACAAAGTTTATCTATTTTAAAAACAAAAAGCGATAAAGTATTTATTTTGATATAAGGATCAATTTATTACTACCATATGTGTATTTCAAAATAAAAAAAGGGCATAGAAAAATAAGTTATTAATTCTTACTGTATTTATGGTTCACTACTTTGGCAAAATCGCGCGGCCTGGTGTAGACAAAAAAAAGGTAGAGTTTTGCTTCACACATAAAAGATAGATGTATGCTGTCACCAAATTTTGACAAATTACCAATTTGGTGCGTTTTTGCGTAATGGAGTGGCAACCCTACCACAACATTAAACCTACTCCTTGACTCATAAAAAAATTCAGGTGGGTTACGAGGTTTGGCACATTTATCAATTTTGCAAGTAAAATCGTGGCAGGATATTCCTACTTGACAATTATAGTTAAATTTTAGACACTTCACTCAATATCTTTATAAATTACAGCCTATGTGTTATTCTGATGTATAAGCTATATTATTGTAAAGTTTCATTAAAACCCATTCAGTTGTTTTTGTGTGAAAGACGCCCAAACATCCATCCATATATACATCAAAACTTTCGCATTTATAATATTAACATGGATAATTTTAGTTATTTATTGGATATATCCCGGTAATGGATTTACGACTGTTCTGAGTTGTTGACAACACAGACATTAGCAATATCCAAAATGATACAGTCAGCACACAAGCGCTGAAACAGAACAGAACTTCACCTGTTCTTCACTGTTTGGCTTCATAGTCCCTATAATCTCTAAGTACCAATACATATATACAAGCATAAACCTGCAGTAAGCTTTTATAACAAGAAAAGGGAGGAGTTTTTCTTTAAGTATTTAACTACTGTCTTTCAGCCGTATATACACAGTCCAGTCATATTAATGTGACCACTGTAAAAAGCCAGAATAACCATCTTTCGCAGAGGGGAAAATAGTCATTTAGGATCCTCAAGGTATTCACTAGGATGTTGAGCCATGCCGACTCTATTGCTGCACTAGATTACGCGCGTGAGGATCCATGACGCGAACAACCCGATCGAGAGGGTTCCATAGATTATTGATTGGGCTTAAGTCAGGTGAGTTTTCTGGACACGGAAGAACGATAAACTGATCCTGGTGCTCTTTGAACCACGCACGTACGCTGTCAGTTGTATGACACTCCGCAATGTCCTGCTGGTAGTTGCCACCATCCTGAGGAAAAACAATGCGCATATATAAAGGGATAGACATGGTCTGAAAGGACAGATGCGTACTTCTATTGATCCATCGTGCTTTCCACAATGATGAATAAACAGAGAAAATTTAAGGAAAACATTCCCCAGACCATAATGCTCCCGCCTCCCGCCTGAACCTTGCCAGCAATTGTTGCAGGGTGTTTGCTTTTAGACGTTTCATGCCGTATTTGTCACCAATCATCCGTCCGATGGAGTAAAAAGCGTGATTAATCAGAAAACTCTACCTTTCGCCTCTCATTGGATGCCCAGTTGCAGTACCTGTATGAAAATTCCAGTCTTCCTTGCTGATGAACAGCAGTCAGCATAGGTGCATGAATCAGGCGCCTGCTTCGGAGAACCAGAAGCAACAACGATCGCTGAACAGTAGTTTGGAAGACACTGTTGGTAGCCCCTTGGTTCATCTGGGTGGTATGTTGCTTAACGGTAGCACGTCTACTCTCCCGAACTCACCTCTGCAGCAATCAGTCACCTCTATCACCTATGGCCCGTGGTACACCACATTTGCCACGTCACTGATTTTGGATGGTCCCATTTTGCCATGCACGGTATACTTTAACCACGGTGACACACGAACAATCCACAAACTTAGCCGTTTCGGAAATGCTTCCAACCTTTTCCCGAAAGCCAAAAATTATGCCATTTTGGACTTCGGATAACTCTTTACATGTTTGCATTACGCCAACGTTTGTAGTGTTTTCCGAAGCCCTCACACACTCTTTATATACGCTCAAAAGCACTGCGATGCCAGCATCATTCTGTGATTGGTTATTTAACGTCAAAGTCGAAAGTACGTGGTGGTCACATTAATGTGACTGGACTGTGTATAATGAACTCCTATTTTACAAACTTTTTCCTAGATCTAGTTTAAAAAGTATGTTATTGATTAAGATGAATGTATTTTTAAGATGAATGTAATGAATTTCCTACATCAAGGGTGGCAAACCTTATAGCTATGGTGCGCCAAACAAATTCACCAATGATTCAGCATGCTACACTATAGGGAATATTTGAAACAATTCAATTCCGGTGGCAATACATATAGATTTAAAGACATTAATAACATAAAAATAAGCTATATAATATATATATATATATTCCTTCAACGTAGATAAAAATAATTCAGATTGTACACATAAATACGCATCTTGTAAAAACATTGATTAAAATAAAAAATAACAAAATATAAGTATTTCAGCAATATAATTAGTATACCTTCAATAAAAATTTTAATTTAAATATCAAACTTGTACCTGCAAAGCTCTACTTAATATCGCAATATAAGTGGAATAATTTGTAACTTTCAATCTGACTCACACACCATCCTGTGAATGTTCAAATATTAAACAATTTCTTTATGGACTCCAAATATATTTCATAAGAGAAATTAATGTCTTCATATATATACACTGCTCAAAATAATTAAAGGATATTGCGGTTTTAGGTGAATCTTGTGGCTGGGAAACTTTTTAGCTGATTGATACATGGTCGACAGACGTAGTAGGTTATATGAGAATAAATTACACATGTTTGGCAGAAAAAAATGCATTTTATTGCACATTTGTGTACAAAAGGAAAAAAACACAGTTTGTGAATATGATAAAAAAGAATAAGAAAAGGTGTTTTCTTCAAAGGAAATCATTTTCAGTAAGGGGTACGGTTTCCACGGACGGCCAGCAACGTTGAGCACCTTTGAAGCATGGAGTCAATGAGGCTAATAATCACAAGTTGGGGTCTTCTGTCCCACTCTTCCAGAAGAGATCTTTCCAGTTCTTGGAGAGTTTTTGGGGGTGGTTGGCGGCCAGCAACTCATCTCCCTAGAGCGTCCTAAACGTTCTTTATTGTATTCATGTCTGGAGAACACGCTGGCCTTTCCATTCGTACGATTCCTTCCTCGAAAAGGAAATCCTCCACCAGGGTTGTACTATGTGGTCTGCAGTTATCGTCCATTAAAATGAAGTCATCACCGATTGCTGCAGCGTAAGGGACTACAATAGGTCTGAGGATCTCATCCCTATATCGGCGAGCAGTCAGAGGTCCATCTCGAATGATGTAGAGGTCTGTGCACCCGTCAATGGAGATGCCACCATACACGAACACTCCCCCACTGCCAAATCTGACATTTTCGTGCACAAACGCAGGATTATTCCTACTGCCACGGTCCCTCCAGATGAAAATACGCCTATTATCCGGATGAACAGAAAAACGGGACTCGTCAAAAAAAAAAAAGAACATTGCTCCATTCATTTCTCTTCCAGTTCACATGCTCTGTTGCCCACTCCCTGCGGTCGTAACGATTCCTTGATGTTAGTCTAACACATACCATCGGTCGGCGAGCATATACCTACACCATGGAGCCGGTTTCGGACAGTCTGAGTTGAAACCGTGGTGCCAGTAGCCAAGTGAAGGTGTTGTTGGAGAAGAGTAGTGTTCATATTTCGGTGTCCCTGAGCCGTTAACACTAAATAAAGATTTTCATTGGGCATTGTTGCCCGTCTACGACCTTGTCCTGGTCTTCGGCCTGCACTTCCAGTCTCCAAAAAACGGTTCCAGATCCTGGAAATCACACTTTGTGACACTCCAATGGCTTGCGCTACTTCGACTTGAGTTTGGCCCCCTTCTAACCTACCAACAACTCTTCAAGCTTCTGAATCGGTTAAATGACTTCGCTGAGACATCGAAACAAAGCCGTCACTGAATGCCGATCATCCTTCTATTCATTTCAGTTGAAAGTCAAATTTCATTCGCTGCCGCTGAAGCGACGTTTTTGACGTCGAACTCAAAATTAGCATACTTCCCAGTTTGAAAATCAGAAAAATTTGCATTTGTGTTTCTCTTCCATTTTCGGCAAAAAAAAAATTTCGCTTATATCTTTATTTTATATAAAACTTACAATATCCTTTAATTGTTTTGAGCAGAATATATATAATATATATATATATATATATATATATATATATATATATATATATATATATATATATATATATATATATATATTTATATGGAACCAAAAGTGGATAGCAGAGTGCATGCAATTTTCTTCGAACAATTAAATCACTCTGAAAATGACATGCAGCAGTGAAAAATAGATGTGAATTTATTGATAGAGTTACCTTGCAGAGAGATTTTTTCATGATTCAGTAAATACTGCTTTGCATAATTCTGAATCTTTATGCAAAGCAGTATTTACTGAATCATGAAAAAATCTCTCTGCTAGGTAACACTAAAGTTTGATTCTAATCAATGGGCACGGAAACAAATTAAGAACATGGTGTCTGAATTTTAAATATTAAGGTTTATTTTAAAGAAAAAGAACATTTAAAGAAAAACAGTCAGTATTCAGTTAGCAAACACTAGGACATGACTTCACTCCGTCGTACCCAAAGACCGAATGGTGAAACATCACATTCCAAGGTGGGGGGAATTACCCATCCCCTTTAGCATGTGTTAATGGACCTTTCCACTCCTACACCTCCCCCCTTAAAAAGCTCATCCGTCATTCCAAAACGATACAGCTGAAAAGAAACTATAAAAAAACATGCATACATACATGGCAAGAAACGAGATAACGAGAGAAATTTTTTGTTCCAGGTATCACGTGAAAAGAGCTTTTGCTAATACAACTCCCACAAAAATAGTTTTGCAAATCACATTAATATGCTAGAAAAATTAATATTCATACAAGTTACAAACACAAATAATACTCAAAAAAAATATTAAAATATAAAAAGACAAGTTACTAAAAATATAGCACAAAATCTAAAATAATTATACAACATGTACTAGCAAGGCATATTTAGAAGCCAAAGTTTTAATCTTTAGAAGTTTTCAGAAATTATGGTACTGAAAAATCTTAAGTATATATATAATCATTGGCATAAATCTTATCTATTTAACAGGAGAAGGCAACCTGGATAATTCATTACTTTTAAATGCTTAATCCTCCTGCAAAACGTTAATTTCTATATTGTTCCAGGTTTAACCATTTAAAAAAATTTCTCTTTTTCTTTTTCTTCCAATTACTAAGTAGAATGAAAGCAAGAAAAATCCTTTTCAATCCCAAAAGCGACAAAAAGCAACAAATGCATGTTATTTTCCATAGAATATCCACGCGAACCTTAAATACTTCCAATCCTGCTTTCAACTCCAATTTAACAATACCTGTTATGAGATCACGACAACATTGTTCCATGGTTGAGTCAATAAAATTGGAAATACATTCCTTACGGAGCCGACCACGCCTATTACTATACAAGATTCTATATTTAAATACACAAATAAAGGCAACCTCTCTCTTGCTTTCTTTTATACCTTGTCCATTTGTTTGGACATTCAATCCATTAATTTTTACTGCAACCAAATCTCCGTTTGGACTTTAATTAAAGACTGTGTGTAAGTCTCAGGGAATAGATCGGTGACCACTTCTAGGCTGCAAACTGATTCCGAATTTACTGAATTAATAATTCCTTCTTCCTCTGAAGGTTCTCGAAGTATCGCAGGATTGCGAACCATTTGCGAGTTTTCTATTAATCCTTCATAATCAGAGGAACAGATTAATATGTCGTTAACCAAATTTTTAGAGACAGGCACAACACCGTGTCTCAGGTCATTCAATTCCGTGTTGGAACCTTTCAATTCACCAATTTCATGCTCCCAAAATGCAGACGTAATTTGAATTGTCCCTTTATTATCGACGCTTTGTCCTTCAACAACATCTGCTGTTACCCCAGGTATCTGGGCACCTGTGTCTATGGCAGCATTCAAAACTCCTTGCTCACCCTTGACCTTGACGTGAACAACCTTTAAATCGTCCATTCCCTTCTCTTCCTTGATAGGAGTAATTACTGGTATCGTAGCTTCAGCCATCAACACAGCAGGAGATGTTTCCCTCATATGTTCCTCGGACCTCCCGATATGAATTCGGTAATTTGAAGAGATGTCTTCTTACGATCTTCTGCACAACTCGTCCGCTTAACATTCGACCGAATACTTTCGATCTCTAACCGCAGTTCATTCAATTCTGATTCCCAGCGCAGCTGCTGGATTGCGTGCTGCCTGGAGATTTTTTCCTCTGTTTCCCTTTCAACGCGTTCCTCTGAAATAAAGAATAACTGAGCTCTAACGAACACTTCTTCGTAATCTTTGCTACCGATTATGATATTCTTTAAATCTATATACGTCATTTTATCTGATACCTTCTGACTTAACTCCTCACCCAACAAAATTAAATCCTGCTTTTTAGCTTTCTCCAAAAATGCCATTTGAAATTTTTCTTTTTCCAATATACCGCAACTAAACAAATAATCAAATGAAAATAACACCCAAAGGGGGGGGGGATTGCCAAAAATTAAATACCACAAATATATCTTTGTTTAAAACACACAACAATAAGCATCCGCTACATCAACACAACACTCAATGAATTAAGAGGAATTCCAGAATAATGTATTATATATTTCGCAATATACCAAGTGCACTTAAACAACTAATAAAATAATTACTTAATATATTACTGATACACAATAATCACTTAAAATATTACTGATACACAATAATCACTTAAAATATTACCTATACACAATAATCACTTAAAATATTACTAATACACAATAATCACTTAAAATATTACCAATATGCACAACTTAATCTATTCCTGGCTGGAATAATGGAACACTGCAAAGTATTTCAGTAGTTTTATCTCCAATTTAAAGTTATAATATTTTTTTTCTCACATTAATCGAAAAATACTATGTATACATAAACACAAAATAATTTCATTGACATGAAATAAGTATTACCCTTTAGCATTGATTTTTCAATAAACTCAATTGCTATTCACTGACGTGAATTTATTATTGTGCATTACAAAAATAAATACAATATCATGAAAAAAACATACAATCTTTCTATATTAATTTTCGATTATACAAACTGTTTCAAATAACTCATATATTTTACCGATTTACATTGCTTAATGCATCAAAATACAAATACAATTAACCAATTATACGTTTTAAACAACTTAGAATATACAGCTTAATGAGTTTTCCAAAACTTTCATAAAATACAATAAGTAATTCGGGTAGTTACTTATCAGCAACAATCTTATATAAAATGTATTAAAAAAATGTTAAATACACATGTAAATCGCGAACTGATGTTCGAACTATATCTGTCCGAGTGTAACATAAATATTCTGAATGCAGGAATAACTGAATTTAGAACTGATGTTCTAACCCTTACTAGCAAAAATAATAAATTATACACTGATGTATAATAATTTTAATTTGAACTGGCGTTCAAAATTTCATAACTGCATGGATATGCAATAAAATATACTGAGAGAATTAATGATTTTGAAGCTTTCCTTAATTTATAGAACTGATGTTCTAAAACTTACTTTCCATTGATATGGAACAAGAAATAATAAAAAAAATATACTGACATATAATAACTGAAATTTGAACTGGCGTTCAAAATTTTATAACTGCATGCATATGCAATAAAATAATATACTGAGAGAATTATTGATTTTGAAGCTTCTTAATTTTTAGAACAGATGTTCTAAAACTCACTTTCCATTGATATGGAACAAGAATAATAAAATATATACTGATGTATATAGTAATTCAAAATTGAACTGGCGTGGCGTTCAATCAGTTACAACTGCATGGATATGCAGAGCAAAAAAACGTACACTGACGTATACAAAAATAAAATCAAAATCCTCTCTTAATAAAATGGATATTAAACAGTATAATTTTAAAATTTTCTCTCGTCTTACATTACAGGGAGTTGCTAGCAAAAACTCTTACCTGATTCATTTCCACGCGGGAATCCAGAAAACTCGAAATTTCTGGCTCTAACGTTCTTCCTGTGTGGCTTGCCACTAAGGCTTCATCACTATCGGCTGCGCCACTAAAGTTTGATTCTAATCAATAGGCACGGAAACAAATTAAGAACATGGTGTCTAAATTTTAAATATTAAGGTTTATTTTAAAGAAAAAAAACATTTAAAGAAAAACAGTCAGTATTCAGTTAACAAACACTCGGACATGACTTCACTCCGTCGTACCCAAAGACCGAATGGTGAAACTTCACATACCAAGGGGAACTACCCATCCACTTTAGCAGGTGTTAATGGACCTTTCCACTCCTACAGTAACTCTATCAATAAATTGACATCTATTTTTGACTGCTGCATACCATCTTTTTGCACATGATGTGAATATTTAATCAGTCACATTTAAACAGATGATGTTAATGTGTGTTTTTTTAACATAAACATTTTTACAAACAACATTTTTACCTCACATTTTTCTGCTACATATTATTATCTATGTACATTTTTATTCTTTTATTACTTTTTAAATGTACAATAACATACTTTTATTCTTTAAAAACTACTGCTATTCAAATGTATGTACATATTCGATTTTATTTTTAATTAAATACATATTTCAAATAAATTGCAAAAGACTTTCATATACAAATCTTTTATTCTAATCATCAGACCTAATGTGAACTTCATACATGATTAAGAGAATGCTGCTAAAATTCTTAAGAAACAATACACATGCAATGAAGCAATTTATTATTTTACCATTATTGAATTAAAACAATAGTTTAAATATAATATACGATTACTTCCCTCCCCCCCATTCATTTTAACACACATACAATTTTAAAATAATGGAGAAATTATAACAAATAAATTCTTTCTGTGGAATTTTTCCCAACCATGGGATTATTTTTATGTGAAATAACTCATTACTTCAAATTACATAATTTCTTTTAAAAAAACCGAACTTATAATTTCTACACTATTGTGAAATCATTTTTTAAAAATTGTATTGCATGTACCGCTCTTTCTTCCAGGCGACATTCATACTTCTCAATAATTTTAAAAAAATCGTTGCAGGGAATTTTTTTCTAGAAAACCGCTTTTTTTATGTTAGAGAAAAATATCCCGTTACTATATATAAGAAATTCTTCCCTTAATGCCTGAAGGAATCGGGCGTCTGGAGTCGTGGAGGGGAGGAGGAACCAGAGCAATAAATCTGCTGAGCGTGACGTCATTTTCGTTCTCCGAGGTTGGGAGAAAAGATATGGAACTTCTCTCTGTGTTGCAGGCTTTTTCATACCGCCGCGAATTGTCACATGAAGCCAAGGTGCTTAAAATGTGGAAAAAATCACACGCCACGAGAAACTGCCTAATCAAAGAAGGACAGGAAAATCCATTCTGTATTAACTGCCAGGACTACGGTCACTCGGCATGCTATACTAAATGCCCCAAAATCCCCCAGCCGAAAAAAGGAACCCCTTTCGCTGACCCCAAGAAAAAGAGAAACTTCGCCACTAAATGGATTAAAGAGGGAATTTCCTTCGCTAATGTTGTTAGCGGAGAAGTCCCCAATCAGACTCCTATTGAAGATAAAAAAGAAGATTCCCTCCGTGGATTCCTGAGTCAAGATAATAACAATACCTCTGATTTAACCCAAGTCTTAGAACTCTTCAATATTATTTCAAATCTCGTTAAGAAAACCCCCAAAATCTTAGATCTACTCTCTAAATTTAAAAACGCAAACTCAGATGAAGAAAAAACCAGCCTTCTTGCAGAAGCAATTATGGATAAAGTTTAAACTTTATCTTATTTTTAATTTTACTCATAATAGTTAACCTAAAATTTACTCTTAATATTTTTTACCTTAATTTTTATTACTCTATTCTAAGTCTTCAATATTTTTCTTTAAATTCAAGTTCATGCAATCACTCCCAAAAGCTCACTTCCATTCACAAATCAAAGCCATACTACAGCAACTGGTTTCCTCCAATCCTATTGGATCTCCCTCTTTGAAGTCACGCCCTCCCCTCCAACCAAGCTACAACACAATGAACATCGCAGAACCAGATAGAGAGCTGAAGACTGCTGGCGCAGTCTAGATACCTCATACCATTAAAATCATCCATTCTGCGTTGCACGGGGGGAACAACTGGTTTCGTTTGAAGGGTAAAAGAGTTAAATTTTCGTTTTCGGTGAAGCTGGGAGGGTGTTCTATTTTAAAAGATGCTAGGGATCGAAGACGAGTGGCTAGGATGATTATAGAGTCCGGCCGTAGTGGAGGTGGATTGAATTGCTATGAGTGGGTTGTTATGGATGTTGACATGATCGTAGAAAGTTCTTGATAATGATCTGATTCTCTCGTTTATCGGATCGATATTAAAGTCACTATGGAGGTGACGTCTGACGATGAATCTTGGGTAATTAAAAATTAAACGGAGCGTTCGGTTTTGAAGGATTTGGAGCTTGTTTAAGTTATGTTGGGCTGCATCACCCCAAATTTGGCATGCGTATGTTAAAATTGGTTGCAGGTATTGTAGATAGATCAGTCTTTTACTTCTGAGTGATAGGATCGAACCTCTATTTAGCAGAGGGTGTAGGGTGCAGATGATTCTTTTGAATTTACAGGTTATTTTATTCAGATGACTATTGAAGGTTAACTTAGAGTCTAGACTGACTCCCAGGTATTCGACTTGTCGAACCCAGGGGATGCTGCTTTTGAATAGTTTGAGTTCTCATAGTCTATTGCGATATTGTCCTTTTTTAAAGATGATGGCTTGACTTTTACCGACTTTAATTTTAATACGCCATTTTCTTAACCAGGAT